>PVJS01007567.1:0-37640 GCA_004027185.1 Glis glis | reverse complement strand
CTTCTGGGTTCAATCCCCAGTACCAAAAAAAAAAAATAATGACACCAAATTTGAATTTTGTCATTTTACTTATTAATCTATATATGATTCCTGTGGAAAAATTAGAAAAGTAGAGATAAGCAATGTTTCTTCCCCAGCTTAATCTCACCACCCAGAGACAACCTCCACTAACATTTCGGCATATACTGTTATATATTATTTCATACATAAACATTTATATGTTATATATGCATTTCATATATACATGCATGTATGACATGTTTATAGTATATACACATGTTTTTATTATACACTTTTATATATGTATTTTCTGGAAAACTTGGTATTATAAGAGCATCTCTCCCGGTCGGTAGGTAGCTATCTACATTGATGTCTGCATCGTCACCCTTAATGCCTGCCTGATGTTCCAGCGTACACATGGGCCCTGTTTTGCTTAGCTTATCCTCTCTTGGTAGATATTCAGGACATCTCAGGCTTCCCAATGTGAGTGACACCCCTAGGCATAAATCTTTGGAGACTTTGGGCATAGCTTTAACCGTAGGAAGTAGACTTGTTAGAGTCTTTGCACATTTTAATGGTTTTTGAAACATTTTGTTCATTGCCCTTCAGAAAGGTTTTACTTATATTCCCACCCGAGCCCTGTTTGTACAAGGATGACATTTCCCCTAAAGTTTTGCTACCACTGTTACATTTTTAAAAAATTGCCAACATGATATCTCGCTTTAATTTTTTATTGACATTTATTACTTATAAGGTAGAACTTTAAAAATATGTCTGTTGTTCATATTATTTGTGAGCTTTTCCCCTGGTTTTAGAGTGTTCATCTTTTATTATTGGTTTTCATTTTTTGGCAATGGGGATTAAGGATACATTGCAAATAATTTCTTACATTTTTTTAATTTGCTTTTTATTTTTATGGAATTTTTTGCTTAAGACCTTAAACTTTGAGGCATTGAGGCATTGATATATACTTTATAGAGTGCGGCTTTAGAAAATTAAATAGGCTCATCTCTTTTGTTGTTGTTGTTATTGCAGTGCTGGGGATTGAACCCAGGGCATTGCACATGCTTGGCACATGCTCTACCTCTAAGATATAACCCATTTCTTTTTAAAATTTTGTTTTGAGATAGGGTCTCACTAAGTTGCCAAGGCTGGCACTGAACTTGGGATCCTCCTGCCTCTGCTTCCTGAGTAGTTGAGATTACAGACATGTGCCACCATGCCCAGCTTCATTCTTTGTTTTTAAAAATAAAACTTTTTGGTTTTTAAAAAAATGGTTTTTAAAAAAAACCATTAGCAAACACTACCTTTTAACTACATGAAATTTCTCTTTTCCACCTTGTATTGTATTTTCTAATTATATATTTTATATCTTTTGAATATTTACTATTTTTAATTTAAAAAGTAATAGTTAAGCATCTATAATCTCCTTATCCAAAGATAATCTTATGTTTCCTTTTTAGTCTTTTATGTAGATCATGATGGGACAGTTGTGTGTGTGTGTGTGGTTTAATATTCTGATATCTACCTATGTTATATTGGAATCATATTTCAAGTAGGAAATTAACATTTATCTCCATTGTGTGGAGAGATATTTGGGTGGGTGTATAGATAGATGAATGCTGATATGGAGTTGAGCAAGTAGACAGATGAAATAATAATTATTGGTGGATAGATATAGTGCTCTACAAGTAGTAGCTATAGAGGGATGTAGATAGATTGAAGCAAATGGAGGGATAGATGGATAATTGATGAATAGAAATCAAGCAAGCTAGAAAAACAGACCCATTGTTCAACTATAGTAACTGAGCATTGTACACTGAAAAAAAGCTAATCTCTTCATGACACTCAATAATTTCTTTAATCTGGCTTCAGGAAACAATTTTTTCTCCCACTCTATCCCTTCAGTAATTTATGCTCCAGCCCCATCGACTCCATCGCACTATTGTGATGGAATTAGATGAAAGTGCTGTAGGTCAAGATAGTTAAATATCAGCATTTTCTTATGGTTTAACCTAATAGCTGGAGTTATACAGAGACAATGTGTAAGTAGATGAAACAGTATAAAAGGATGGCTGCTTGGGTAACAGGTGGGTGGACGAAAAGACTGATGGATGAACCACAAAAAGATGGTTCACTTCACACCTACTAGGATGGCAATAATAGTCATCATCATCAAAACAGAACAAAATAACAACTGTTAGTGAGGATGTGGGGAAATTGCCACCTCTGTACATTGCTGGTGTGAATGATGTGCCTGCTGTGGAAAACAGTTTGGTGGTCCCTCAAAAAAGTTGAACACAGAATTATTGTATAACCTATCAATTCTACCCTTAGTATATACCCCAAAGAATTGAAAATGGAAACTCAGAAACTTGTATGCCAATGTTTATGGCGACATTATTAACAATAGTCAAAAGGTGTAAACGACTCAAGTGTCCATCAATAGATGAATCGATAAGTAAATTGTGTTATATATATTTATAAATGGAATATTATTCAACCATAAAAAGAATATTACTGATGTGGATGAACCTTTAAAACATTATACTCAGTAAAATAATCCAAATACATGAGGACAAATATCGCTTGCTTCCACTTGTGTGAAATATCTAGAAAAGGCAACTTCATAGAGACAAAAAGTAGGCTAGAGATTACCAGGGGCTGTGGGGAGAGGGGAATGGGGAGTTACTGCTTAATGGGTACAGAGTTTCTGCAAGGAGATGAGAACTTTTTGGGCATAGTGGTGAGGGTTGCACAGCAGTGTTACTATAATTAATGCAGCTCTACTGTACATTTAAAAATGGTTAAGATGATAAATTTTATGCTATATGTATTTCACCACAACAAAATGATTTTTAAAAACTGATGGATGGATGTATATGGACAATGGGTGTGTGGATGGCTTTGTGCATAGTACAAGGAGAAACTTCAGAGGTGAGTAGCTTTGTTAAGGCGAGTTCCTAGGGAGGATCAGTGGGCACATGGATGCAGGACTGGATGGGTGGGAAGCTGTACAAAGGGAATGGGAGGCGGTGGATAAGAGATGGAGAGTCTGTGGGGTGTGACCCAAGACTAAGCCATGAACAGTAGCTGAGGAGGTGACGGGGAGCTTTTCTTGAGCGTGCTGCCTCAGGGTAGCCTGAGGCCAAGGAACACCTGTGTGTCACAGGCTCTCTGCAGCTGGATCTCAACCGCATGCCCAAGCCAGCCAAGACGGCTGAGAAGTGCTCCTTGGACCAGCTGGATGACACTTTCCACCCAGAATGGTTTGTGTCCCTTTTTGAGCAGAAGACAGTGAAGGGCTGGTGGCCCTGTGTTGCAGAAGAGGGTGAGAAGAAGATTCTGGCGGTGAGTCTACTCCCTCCTGCGCCAGTGGAGGGTGTGGGAGCTTCCTCAGGAGAAACCAGCAGGGATATGCACGTTTACTGTTCCTCCCCTTCCTCCCCCTCTCTATTTTCCAAGGTACCCCTTCTTTTTCTTTCCAATTCCCGGCCTTCCTCTCCCTGGAGGCTCATGTTTCGGGGGAAGCCTACGGAAATAGATGGATGATCTGCTTATATTCCGCTTATTGGCTTTACAGTGATCTGGGTCCTGGGTTCCCCTGAGACCTGCCTTCCTGGGGGCCGTGTCTCTCCCATTTGAGCAGGACCCTCCCTTGCTCTACTCTCCATGCTGAGAGGTCTGCTCAGGGGGCCGACTAGACGACCAGGGAGAACCATCCTGCCATTCATCCCCCAGCCCAGAGCAGCTCGGGGAGCACATTAATCTCTGACAGTTTGCTTGGAAGCAGCAGGCAGCCAGCCAACCCTAAAATGGCCCTTGAAATAAAATATCCTTGTTGTATGAAGAATTGTAATAATTAATAAGAAACACTAACACCCCAAAGGAAAAATAAACAAAGGACCTGCATAGATAATTCAAATGTCCATTAAACATGAAGAAAAGCTTGATTTCCTCTGGTAATTAAATGAACATTTTAACGTGATTGGTTTTGGCCTATTAAATTAGATATAAAGAAATGCTCATTGCTGGTGAGGATGCAGAGAGACCTCCTCACTTGCTTCTGCTGGGAATGTTAGTGGTTTTACTGTGTGGGAAAGTAATTTGGTAACATAGAGCAAGAGATTTAACAATATTTACACCATTGGACTCTATCATCCCGCTGCTAAACTCTCTTCTAAGGAAATAACCAGATAAAATTAAAAAATTTAGGTTCTGGGATGTTTGTCACAGCATTATTTATAATATCAAAGAGTTGGAAACAACCTAATGAACCAAAATAAGTAGTTTAGTAAATAAATTATGGCCAACCATCCATGGAATGTTTTACAGCCATTAGAAACCAAACTTTAAAGAATATATAATTATATAGTGAAATGTATTCCCAAGTGAAAAAAGCAAGCTATAGAGCCATATATACAGTGTGATATTTCATACACTTGCAGCTGTGAGGCATAGAAACGTTGCTAACGTGCTTATCTCCACATAGTGGAAGTACAGATGATGGTCTCCTTTCTTTGTACATTTCTGTAGTTTCTAAATGTTCCACAAGGAGCAGGTACTGCCTTTATGATCACAATTCTACATCTTTAAAAAAATTTTTTAAAGTGACCCTTCTGTTCATCCTGGCCTGGCTTCTCTCCAGTCCACTGGGCAGAGCCCCTAACAAGGCCCTGTGTGCCTCTGCAGGGCAAGCTGGAAATGACCTTGGAGATCGTAGCAGAGAGTGAGCATGAGGAGCGGCCCGCTGGCCAGGGCCGGGACGAGCCCAACATGAACCCGAAGCTGGAGGATCCGAGGTTAGTGGCCAGCACCTGGTGCCCAGGGGAGGGTGTGCAGGCCACCGTCCAGGGGCACCTGCTGCACAGCCATGCAGAGATCACAGGACCCACAGGTTCAAAGGGGACAGACGGGACAGCGTCATGTCAGGGAATGCAGGCACCATGGGTTCCCGTTGGCTGTATGCTAGACCTGCTGTCACATGGCATGTGTATGTTGTGCTTGGGGCCTTCCCTGCTGGGTAGTTATGATCCCCGTTTTACAGCTGAGGAAGCAGTCTCAGCAAAGTTAAATGAGGCTGTCCCAGCTGAGAAAGTGGGGCAGCTGAAATTCTCCAGCTTTCTCTGGTTAGCTCTGGAGTCAGATCGAGGTCTCTCCCCTCACCAAGCTGCCTTTCATGGCTCTTCTTGGTGTCAAAGTGGCTTTCAAATGGCCTTTCAGCCTTTATTTTCCCATCTATGAAATGGGGAGGCTGCTCCCTGCCTTCCCTACACCACAGCCCCCTTAGTGAAGCGACCAAACTGGGGGATGTGGATACTTCCAAGGCCATTCCTGGGGGGTCACCGAAAGACCGTGGGGGCTCAGAGCTGTGTATGCCCCCACCTCTAGCATGCCTGGCACACACAGCTCACTTTCTCACCCTGAGGGGTGGGCAGAGCAGTGAGAGGCGCTCTTGTCCCTGGATGTGGGGATCTATCTGGTAGAAAGAGAAGAGAAAGAGCATGCATCAGACCTTAACGGGCCGTGACAGAGACTAGACCCGCATGATATTTGAGTTGTGGGCTGGCTGAGGGGAGGGATTTGAGGTTCTTAGGAGAATGGGAGAAAATCAGCTTTTTGGGTTCCCTCCCCCCACCCCACCCCAAACCTCCTCAGTGTGGCCTAGCCACGGCATCTCGGCAAGGGGCTTGGCCATTCTGGTGTCTAGTGAGCTATCACTTGCTCCCAAGTCTGTGGTCTGTGATGAACTCCTGGGTCGGTAGGGGAGAGGGCCGTGGGGAAGGCATCCTGGGGGGATGGCTAGGAACCTGCCAGGCACTACTTGAACAGGATAGAGGCTGGGGAGAGGGGTGCAGGCTCCAAGGGCTGAGTTTCGGAGCAGAGGCTGGGGGTGGGGTGGAAGGTCTGCGGGTTTAGGGGCACTCTGGAGGCCAGGGCTCTGCGACCTGCAGTCACAAGGAAAGCCCTGCAGAGGGAGCCCTGCTGACCCGGGATCTGGCTTCCAGGCGCCCTGACACCTCCTTCCTGTGGTTCACATCACCATACAAGACAATGAAGTTCATCCTGTGGCGGCGCTTCCGGTGCGCCATCATCCTCTTCATCATCCTCTTCATCGTCCTGCTGTTCTTGGGCATCTTTGTCTATGCCTTCCCGGTGAGCAGGCCTGATGGGGGAGGCACTGGGGCTTGACTTGGGGGGCCCTCAGTCTCACGGGGGAGGCCATCCTTGTCCTCCATGAGCTCCCTCAGTGTGATGGAGAGAAGCATCCTCTGTCCTGAGGGGTGCCAGACCTTGCCCTTAGGGAGCCCTTAGTTCAGAAGGTGGAAAGGGTGGAGATCTGTCTCCCACTGGGAGCTGGGAGCCATCACTGCCTGGTCTGCAGAGTGTGCCCCGCCCCACAGGGGGCATTAACACCGCAGATCACTCCGTGTGGTCCCTCAGGTCATCAGCTGTGAGGAGCAGTGGGGGACTGCCGGGTGTGATGTCCAGGCCTCAGTGATCTTCTAGGCCATGGTGACAAAGAAGGCCTAGAACCATGATGACCGATGGGTCTGGCCACAAGCCAGGCTCCCGTGGTCCCCTGGGGCACCTTGTTGAAACATTTTTCTGGGACTCAGCAAGAAGAGTTATGGTCAATTGGCAAAACTTGAGTGTGGTCCAGGGCTGGATCCACGTTGCAGGGACCTAAAGTTTGTCCAATTTCAGGGGCCTCTTTAAACAAAGGAAGTTGAGATTACCAGTCCAAGATTAGAGACAGGTCTATGGAAAGGCCCATGTAAGTGCAGTGTACCAGGCCATGGGCTGCCACCAGAGGAGATCTGGGAGGCCCTGGACTTGTGCCTGGCATTTTCTCACAGTGGGTAGCCCAGGCTGCAGCCAGGGCAGGCGCACAGCTCCCCCCTGCCCCCCAACCCCGGCCTGCCCTGCCCGCCTCCTCTCCTTTGGGTGTATGGCTGCCATTCAGCTAGTGGTGGAGACTTTATCAAGCAGGCCTATGTGTCTGGGAGGTGAGGGCATGTTGGGGACACAAGGGAGGAGATGATGAGATGACTGGAAGCTCACAGTCTCTGGGGAGACATTAAGACTAATGAATAAGGACCGCCACCGTGTCTAATCAAACGTTCCATCAGGAGGCTCGAACTGCAGGGGTTAGGAAAGGAGGGCTGGTGCAGACCCTCGCTCCCCGAGTGTGGACTGAGGACCAGCAGCACCGGTACCACCAGGGAGCTTGCTGGAAGGCAGAGTCCTGGCTGGCCCCAGTCTGCTCAGGGAGAAGCTGCCCTTGGGCACACTAAGGTTGGAGAAGCGCTGTTGTACAAGGCAGAGCTCTGCGTTTGAACTCAGGAATACCAGCTCTACCTGTGGCTTCTTGTGTGATCTTGACAAGGTTCTCTCCGGGACCAGGTCAGCTCCAGTCCTCTGTGACTGTGACTGGTCAGGGAAGCAGCATGTCAAGCCAGGCCTCTTGCCGAAGAGCCCAGGAAGGGCAGGAGTAGGTCCCCAGTGGCACCACAGCTGCCCTGTCCATGTTGGACCCCAGCCCCTAGCCAGCTGGCCCTGTCCTGTGAGCCCTTGGGTGGCAGGCCTTAGAGACTTGGGGAAGGAGGATCCACTGCCTGGGAGAGGAAGGGAAGGCTTCCAGTCCTTCCTGCCTGTGGTTCCTCCTTATCTTGGGGTAGGGGGCAGCCTTAGCCCCGGAGCTGATTAGTACTCTAGGTGTCCTGTTCAGAGCCCCTTTCCTGACTCCGCGGCCTCCGACAGTATGGCTCTCCCTTGAGATCTTCTGGAAATTGTCCTATTTAAATACTGACCCTGCCTTCCCAGAGCTGGCCTGTTGGGGCAGAACCCAGGTGAGGCCCTAAGGACCCAGGGGCCAGCCTGGGATGGAGGCGCAGGCCTTTGCTGCAGGCTGGGAAATCCACCCAAGTCACTCCACCACCTGGCCAGTCCTACGCCTGCAAGGGCTAGGCTTGTGCCCCTCACCTGGCTCTCAGTCCAGGGGCAGAGGGCCTACTCCAGCTGTCCCACGCCCGGCCCCGTGGAGAGGGGCCCAGGGTGGGGCCGCTCCCCTCCAGTTGGCCCAGTCCCCCACCCTCTTGGAAATTCCCCTGGGAGGGGGCGAGGGGGGCAGCCTGTCTGATTCCTCTCGGCTCCCCCCTCAGAGCCAGCTGGGAGCAGGGCCAGCACGAGGAGGCAGGAGGCGATTTGGCGGGGAAGGCCGGCCGGCTTTGTTTCCAGAGTTGGCTTCCCCGGGCCGGCGCTGGGGAACATACTGTCCCAATTAGGAGCCCTGTGTTGTGTTGTGTATGTTTTCATGGTTTTTGGAGGGAGGAGTGGGGAGGGGAGGTTCCTGTCAGTCCCGCAGCAGGCAGGGCTTAATCAAGGGTGACCCATCTCTGGTGCTGGCTTTCAGTGAAGGTCATCCCCTACACCCCAACTCTATCTAGGCCAGAGCGTGGTGACAGTGAGCCCTGGGTTCCCATGTGGGGAGATGTGGGGATACGGGAGGGGGAGAATCAAGCCCTGCCTTCAGCACCTGGAAGAGTCCAGGCCGGGCCTCCCTGGCCAGGCCCTCGGTGATCAGAGTCCTCTTGGCGGCTGGTCGGAACGTGACAGTGGGCCCTGGATCAATGGGAGAGAAGACAGGGCAATTCCGGTGGTGCTGGCCCCAGTTGGGAGGGTGCGAGTGATTTGGGAGGGGATGGGTCTGCCTAATTGGTGGGAGTGCAGGCAAGGTGGAGGCTGAGCCAGGTGTGGGGTGGTAGGTGAGGGCAGGAGGCAGGCAGGAGGTTGCAGAGCCTCCTTTCCTGGCCTGCCTGTAGCTCAGCCCCCCAGACCCGGGCCAGCTACTTGGGCTCTACCTGCCCCAGAGGGGTCACCATGTATCCCTGCCTCCTCCCTCCCTCCAGAACTATGCTGCCATGAAGCTGGTGAAGCCCTTCAGCTGAGGACCTGCCTGCACTGGAGACGGGGGCACAGGCTGCCCTCCTGGCCCAGGACAGGCCTGCTTGCTCCGCCCAGCTTTGCTGAGCTCCCCCGGACCTTCGAGGCCTGACCATCCTGTCAGGATGGGCGGACAGATGGATGGGCTCCTGCTCCGAGAGTCACTAACATCGAGCCCTGGGATCGCCCCACTTTCATCTCTTTCTCCCCCAACCTAGTCCCCTTTCTGATTAGCTTGTATGTATTTCAGTATAAAACAGACTGAACTGCAAAGCGGTGTCCTGTGTGTATGTGTGTGTGTGTGTGTGTGTGTGTGTGTGTCTGTGTGTGTGTGTGTCTACAGTACCTGATGGGGTGGCTGGTGGCTGTGCAGGGTGATGTGTCTGGCAGGTCGGGTACAGGTGGGGTGTGCACCATTCCTGCACAGCCTTTGGGAGGCAGAAGCAGCCTGGATGCACAGGGTGGGGCCCCATGGAGCTGGCTGGCTGGCGTGGGCTTCGAGGCTTGGTGTCTGGTCCGCTTACCCAGCGTTTTTCATCTCCTCTTAGGGCTTCCCCTTGCTCGCTGCCCCCTCCTCCCTCAGGTGATCCCCCCCCCTTTTCAAGGCTGCCCTTTGCTTCAGTAGGTGACCACCTGTACCTTCTGGTGTCCTTGCCCATGCCGGGAAGACTTTCTACTTTATGAAAAGGAGGCATCACAGAAAGGGTTGGGTCAGAAACTGTAGGCAGGGGGAGCACTGGGCTCTGGCTTTGACCTTGACCCTGATGCTCCTGGGATTCCCCTGCTCTGCTTCCTTGCTCTGCGCTCTTCAGGAAGGTCTTTCTGGTGATGGCTCTCACTGGGTATGCACCATGCGGGAGGGAGGGGAGGCAGCCTTCAGAACAGGCTGGAGGAGAGGAAGCAAGAGCTGGGCTGCAGCTTCAGAGGCGGCCAAGGGGGCCCAGGGAGCTTTTTAGGGTAGGGAGACCTGAGAGTATCTCGAGGTAGGGAGGAGAGGGGGAGGAAGTCAGCGCACAGGTAAAGATAAAAGACAATGTGGGATAATTAGTGGAACCTGTTTCTGGAAAAGGAAGGGAGGATATTAGCTTTGGAAAGAGGGTCTATTTTTTGTTTCTAGGCACAGGAAGGCAAGAGGAAGTAAACGCATACCATACAACTATCAACTGGTTTAAAGGAGTTTTGAGGGCTGCCATTGTCACATTTTTTCATTTGTGTTTTCCTTGCTGCTCTGGACTGCAGGTATTAGAAAATCCCACTTAATAGCTGGGCGTGGTGATGCACGCTTGTAATCCCAGTACTTGGGAAGCTGAGACAGGAGGATCACAGATTCCAGGCCAGCCTCAGCTACTTAGTGAGGCCCTCTGTAACTTAGTGAGACCCTGTTTCAAAATAAAGAATAAAAAATAGGGCTGGGGGTGTAGTCTGGAGGTAGAATGCCCCTGGTTTCAATCCCCAGTAACACACACACACCAAAAAAAAAAAAAAAGAAAAAGAAAATCCCACTCAAACTAGTGAAGGGAACTTAACATCTTTCTGGAAGGATTAACTTCAGGCAAGGGTTGATCCAGCTTCTCAACTAGGTCACCGAGGGCTTGTGTGCTCTCTGCTCTCTTTGGGGTTGGCTTCAGTCTAAGGCTGGCTCTGTTCTCAGAGCTGGGTTTCAAGCTGTTCCGTGGAATCCTTTAGGCCAAAAAGCAAAACTCGGGGAGTGGGGGATGGGTGGCAAGGGGACACATGTCCAGCAAACCTGTGCACTGTTGAGATACTCTACTTAGGCCTGGAGCAGGTTCTGAGGCTGCGGCAGTGCTACCTATGACTCTGGCTCCCCTCGGCTCCCAGTGAGGATGGAAATGTCTCCTTGTAGGAGTGTCAGAGAAGAATGTGCACTGCCCCGGGGAAGGGAGGTGCGGGAGACTGTCTCCAGAAGGGACGTTCCTGAGCAGAGTGTTGGACTGGCCCAGTGGCTAAGAGAAGGGTGTTCCGGTGGCAGAGATGGAGGCTGAGTCATGGAGCCGGAGCTGTCAGAGTTCGGGAAGCGGCTCAGGAGATGGGAGGGAAGAGGGCTGGAAGGGCAAGGCCAGGCGTCGAGGGGCCTCACGTGTGCAGCTGAGGAGTCTCAACTCCACTCTAGAGGCAATGAAGAAGCGCAGACTCAAAGCAGGACTGACTTTGATCAGAATCATATTTTAAAAAATAACCATTCTAACTTACTTCTTATCGTGGGAGACGGGTCTCTGTAGGCAGAATGGGCTTTGGGTCTATAAACCTGTGGCCTCTGACAGAGTGAGGGTTGGGGATCTCACTTAAGTTTCTAAGTGGCCTGTGGTCACAAATGGCGAAGAACAGGATGCTGTGCGGCTGGTTGCAGAGGGCATTCTAGAAGGTTGTTCATTAGTTTAGAAGCCAACTGGGGAAGATCTGACAGGCAGGGTAAGGGTGAGTCATTCATTCATGTCTTTTGTTCATTCATTAAAGAAAGAGAGAGACAGAGACAGAAAGACAGAAAGACACAGACAGACGGATGTGGTGGCACACACCTGTAATCCCAGTACTTGGAAAGCTGAGACAGGAGGATTGCAGGTTCAAGGACAGCCTCAGCGATTTAGCGAGGCCCTCAGTAACCTAGTGAGACCCTGTTTCAAAATAAAAAATAAAAGTGCTGGGGGTATAACTTGGAGGTAGAATGCCCCTGAGTTCAATACCAAGTACCAAAAGAAAAAAAGATATGTGTGTGTGTGTGTGTGTGTAATGTTCACACACACACACACACACACACATACACACACAAACAGAGAGAGACAGACAGATATACAGACAGGGTGCTAGGCTTTGGAGATACAATGCTGAGTAAGATACACATGGGCCCTGCCCTCCCAAAGCTCCCAGGTGAACAGGAGAAGCAGACAGACACGTAACCAGAAACGGGTTGAAAGATTAATAGGTGTGTCCACTTGGACACAGGGCAGTGGTTCCCAACCAGGGGCAGTTCTGCCTTCCGGATGACATTTGGCAATGCCTGGAGACATTCATGATTGGTACAACTGGCAGGGGAGAGGTGGAGGGTGCTACTGGCATGCAGTAGCTGCTAAACATTCTACAAAGCACAGGACAGCCCGCCAGCACCCCAACAAAGCGTCATCCAGTCTAAAAGGTCAGTCATGCTGCTGGTAAGGTCCCCTGGCATAGAGACAGTGGGCTCTGGAGATGCTGGACAGGTGGACCTGATAGGACTTGAGGACTAGTCAGGGTTCTAGGAGTAGTGGGAGGAGAAGGAAGTTCCAAATGCTTCCCAATTGTCTGGATTTATGAGTGGCCAGCTGGGGTCCATTTGTCAAGTCAATTGTGAACAAGGACATTCAAATATGTTTATTCAGGACACAGACAAAATGCCCTTTCTGCCCTCCATGATTCCCTGCAGTTAGGGTCTCTCTACTCCCTTTAGGAAATTCTAGAAAGCAATGTGTATACTTGCTGTCTCTCACCAAGCCTCCACTCCCTGTGATCAAACCAATCACAGTAAAGCCATTACTGTTGCCAGTGACTGGCTTAGGAAGGGACTCATCACTCAGTTAAGGTCGATGAGATGTGAGGGAGGGTGGTGGGGTGAGGAGGGGGGCTGGGACACTTCTAGGAAGGGGTTCTCCTCACTAAGAAAGGGCACACAAGGAGATGCATTCTTATCTTCCGCCTCTGAATCTTGTGGAAAACTGTAATGACTGGAGCTGTGGCTGCCATCTTGGGATCATGAGGGGACAAGCCTGGGAAAGAAAGCAAACACCTGGGGGAGGGCAGAGCAGGTGAGAAAGACCGCGGGCTTGATGCAGCTATGGAGAAAGAACCGAGCCCCAGCTGCCCGACCTCCAGACCAGACGTCTTGTGATGTGGGGTCATAAGTTTCTTATTGTTCAAGCTACCTTTGGTTGGGTCATATGTTACCCACAGCTCAAAATCCTTGCTGGCGAGTTTCATTCTGCTCCCTGAAACCTGTTTTAACTACTGTCACCAATAACCAGGGCTGCTGTGTATAGGCACCACATCTAAGACATCATATGCTTATTATTTATTATAATCATTTTCCCACAGATGGCAGTAAAGTGTTTGGTTCTAATAAAATCAGTGTGTTACAGTAGTTTTCTGAGAGACGTGAATTACCTTGAGGAAGGGGCACCTTTTTCTAATTCACCTGAGGGTACCGTCTAGCCCTGGTTGTTAAATCTGTGGACACTTGCCCTTCACGACTCCCAGCAGCAGCCGGAGGGCGGACGTTCTTTGCTTCTGTATACACTTTGTCCTTGGCTTCCACGGGACCGGTCCCTGGGGCTTCCTCCTCTCTCTGCAGCCTGCCTTCTCAGCGCCCTCCTTGGTGGGTCTAGCGTATTGTCCATCCCTGACCCTGTTTTCACACTGCAAACCTTGCAGGCAACCTCACCCATTCATCTGACTTCATTTGTTCCCAGAGGCTAATGACCCCAGAATCCCCGTCCCGCCCAGCTTTTCTCTTGAGCTGCAGGCACCTTGTTTAGCTGCTTACCACTGGGCATCTTCCCAGGGTGACTCACAGGCACCTCAACTCAAAGGCTGTCACTTAAACTCTCCATCCTCCACCCCATTAAGGAAGTTCCTGCTCTGTTCTTCCCTCCTCCCTAGCCGCTGAGGTTGCACACGCAGGAAACACCCTGCAGCTTGCCTCCCCCATCTGACGCCCCATGCCCAGAACATCACTGAAGCCCCAGATTCTGGTTGTCTAATGTCTCTGAAGCAAGTGGCTTCTCATCCTGTTGTCAGTACCTCTGCTATGATCGGGCCCTGGCAGGCCAGCCTCACTGAAACCCAGGCTGCTGCC
Organism: Glis glis; assembly: GCA_004027185.1. Lineage (NCBI taxonomy): Eukaryota > Metazoa > Chordata > Mammalia > Rodentia > Gliridae > Glis > Glis glis. Next base: position 23,851 of record PVJS01007567.1, on the reverse strand, counting down.
TTTAGCCTTCCTCCTCTCTGCTCCCTGATCTCTGGTCTGTACGCGATCAAATCCAACTCCAGCCAGGCTCGCCACTACCCCCAGCAGGGAGGCCAAACACACACGGGTGCAACCCTGCGCCCACCCCTGCTCACTCTCTTGCTGCGTCCTGCCTTGGCCCATCTCTCCTCTAGGCGGTTTCAGGGGCTGCCTGGCCATGGCCTCTGCTGTTACAGCGCCTGTTATGAGATGTGGGCTTGACCAGGGGCCCCCACCCCAGTCTGCGCCTTCAGGGCTGAAATCACATCCCAGTCCTTAATGAGATGTCTGCTTCCTCTGCGAAGAGACTTTACTAAGTGTTTCATTGCAAATTCTCTTTAAATAGCCAGGCCCTCAGAGCCGTTGCAAATAGGATTTTATGTTCCGAAATTTAGTTAGTTTGCAACATTTGAGACCAATTTTGGCAGCAAGGTGGAGAATAAATCTCATCTGTTAAAAAATGGTTCGGTAAAACTTGATAAGTCTTTTGTATCTAGAATGCCCAGTTCCCTGTTTTTTGTTTTCTCTGCTGGCATTTTTGAGAGATTCTACACACCAACATACATGCACACATACAACCACACATGAACAAATCCCCATACACATATTTTTATTTATTTATTTATTTATTTTGAAACAGGGTCTTGCTAAGTTGCTGAAGCTGGTCTTAAACCTGTGATCCTCCTGTCTCAGCCTCCCAAGTACTGGTATTACTGGCATGTGCCACTGTGCCCGGCTCACACACCATTTTCTATTCCTCTTTTGTATTCTCATGGACAGTCCAGGACAGGGTGACAGGGAGGGAGACAGACCTAGAAAGAGCTGTAAGTGCAGCCTGCCCCTCCCCCATTTTGCCTCTGCCTCCAGGGACCTCACCCGTGTCTCAAGCCTCTCTCCATGTGTTTCATAAATGCAGGATTATGGGATTTACAGAGCAGCCAGGTGGGCATCCCCTTCATGGGACCTGGTGACAGCCCAGGAGATGTTTCCTGCTTGGAAAAGAGGGCCAGGTGAGGGCAAGGGTTCGCCTGACATGCTTGGTCCTCACACGTCAGAGAGGTATTGAAATGAGTAGTGGCAACTTTCCTCTTCCTTCTTTCTTGGTGTGCTTTTGTTCCTCTCTGGGGAAAGAGCTACAGCTCCTATCTCCTGGGGCTTGGCCCAATGTGGCCAGAGTTTTTTCATGGTGTGTGTGTGTGTGTGTGTGTGTGTGTGTGTGTGTATGGGTGCCACCAGATATGGCAGATGTAGAGAGAAACAGATTCATGGTGAGGGACAGAGATAGATAAGTAGAAAGATGGTGGCAGCAGGGACAGGAAAGTGACCAAGGACTTCTTGCAATGGCTGGAGCATTTCCTCAGCTTGCTCATCATTCCATCAGTGGCCAGAGCCAGCTCCACTCTGCCCTCGCCCCTGGCTCCCAGGCAGACTTCATTAGAATATGGGAGAGAGACAATAGGCTACACTGGCTCTCCAAACCCAGCTGGGCAACCTGGCATCAGATTTTCCTCAGAACCCAGTTGCTGGTTATAGGCCCTGCGGGTTACCCTGTGGGTTCTCCTTCTCTCTGAGGGCTGTCTTGTGTGCATTTGTGGAGAGAAGCGTTGGTTCAGCTCTAGGGAGAGGGGCTGAGTGCCTGCCCCAGCCTGGCTATTCCCCACATTTCTGCCACCAGCCTGAGGCAGGAGCCTGCCCCTAGCCCCCACCCCACACTCCTCATGCTCCTGCCAGGCTCAGGGGACCCTTGTGGAGCCCCCAGGAGCCCAACTGTGCCCTACTTGGCTCAGGCAGGGGCAGGAAACTCTTTCCTTTACTGCTGGGTTCAGTAGACATGTCCTGGGATCTTTTCAAAAGGAACTTCACTGAGAACAAATGGTAAAGACCAAAATACACCAATAAGCCCTCACACATATGGCTATTACGTTTTTAAAATACCTGCTGGTATATTTTGTCTCTCTGTAATCTGTTTCTTCCTCTCCTTCTCCTGGAGCAACTGTTACCATCCAGGCTTACCCCCGAGCAGAGATGGAGGGCGTCAAAGTGGCCTCAGGATAGGGAAGAAGGAGGGATAGAACGGCCACAAACCCCAGGGCAAGTCCCTTCTAGGCTCACAGGAAGTGGAAATGCGGAAGCAGAAGCGCACATGGCTGGCTTGAGAATGTTCCTTCTGTGGAGACCCAAACTCAGGCCGGTGCAGCAGCGGAGCTTCAAGGGCCACAGGCTTCTTCAATCTATAAAAGGATTCCCATAACAGACTCCTGCTCACAGAGAGCTCTTCCTAGAGCGCGGTGGTTAAGGGCAAGACGCCTAGAATCCAGAGGTCCAAGTCCTGCATCTGCCATGTACCCGTGCGACCTTGGGCCGGTCACTTGCCCTCTAGGTCGTGAATCACCTCTGGGAATGGTGATAGTCTTTCCCTCAGTGTTGTGAGGACTCCCTGAGACAATGCTTATATAGTGGGTGCTCCCTGGCAAGTGAGAACCATTGTTATGCTTTGAATAAGGCGCTCTGCGCTCACATGGATGCTGGGGGAGGGGAGCGGTGAAGAAGACAGGGCAGAGAGGAGGTGGTTTCCCTCCCGCGGAGGCTCCTCTAGTGTGTGGCGATGCTGACCACATTTCTCCACCTGGGAAGGGCTGGGCTTTCTCCCTGGATGTGTGGAAGAAGCAAAGAGAAGCTGTGCAGCTGCCTGAGATCCTGGCAGTGCCCCCTCCCCGTCTCAGCCACTGCATCCTGGCATTTCTTACTCAGCTAACAGCATGACCTTATTCCATGGGCTGCCTTCAGGTGGGCTGCCTGAGTCATCCCTAGTGACCAGAATGGGTGTCTCTACATATGTGCACACTGGGAACTCTGTAGACAGACGCACTTAAGCAGACAGTTACACCTGGTCACACTCAGACTCGCCTCGGACACACCGTGGTGCTCCCTCAGACCTGGTGGTGGACAGACTGGCACAGGCACACACAAGCAGCGGGCACTCTGAGTGTGCGCTTGGGCGCACATGTGTCTTTCCATGTGCACGTGTGTGTGTGTGTGTGTGTGTGTGTGAGAGAGAGAGAGAGAGAGAGAGAGAGCGTGTTTCACATTGTCAGCCAGAATCTGCTCTGAAAATCCAAGCAGAAAGCAGTGTGTGAATGTGGCCATCATCAGGGATAAATTAATCCCAGACATGTAAAAGGTTTTCTATTTTCATTCTCAGCCTTGCTGCAAATTCAATTATGACTCTCTGCCAGCTACTGAAATGAGGGGACAAGTTAGTACGTGGCTGGGCCTGGAAAATGGGGCAGGGCAGGGGACCCTTCTGGATCCATATACTCATCTCCCTCCCTGTTGTCCTGGATCCAGGAAAGAGTTGCTGGCATTCTTGGATTCCCCACTCTCGGGACGGCAGTAAGGTGCCATTGGAGATGTGGAAGGAGTGGAAATTGGGCTGTCCTCTGCAAGCCTGGCTAAGTGACGGGCACAGGCTCCCTGATGAGGCTGTGGGTCCCAGCGTCTGGCAAATGTTCCTGGCTCATGTTTCCACCCATCAAGGGCAAAAAACATGGGCCTCAGATACCTGCCTTGACTCTGTCTAGGGAAGAGAGGCTTGGCCAGAGGATTCCTTGGCGAGTCTCCCATCCTCCATGGCTGAGGGGGTGAAGCCCTGACGCTAACCCTCATTCACACACAGGCACCTGGGTTTCCACGCCCCTCTCTGAGCTCTGCTAACGAGGGTCTGCTCCTTGGAACTGGACCTGCAGTGTTCAGACCTACTCAGTCAGGGTCTGAACCTGCAGGCATGCCTGGGGGATCCTTCCTGGGTCGAGAATGTCTCTTGCTGGGCGTGGAGGTGCATGCCTATAATCCTAGTACTAAGGAGGCTGAGACAGGAGGATTGCAGGTTTGAGGCCAGCCTCAGCAACTTGGTGAAGTCCCTCAGCAACTTTGAGAGATCCCATTTCAAAATAAAAATAATATATAGGGCTGGCGGTGTAGTTTGGAGGTAGAATGCCTCTGGGTTCAACCTCCAGTACCAAAAAATCAAAAAAGAAAAAATACTGTCCCTCAGAAGGTCAGCCTCCCCTGGTGATACCTTTCCCATGGGCTGTGTTCACATCTGCCCAGGGTAGGAATGAGGTACATTACAGGCCAGGAATGGGAGGGAGTAGAGCTGGGAATGGGGTGCATGCGTGTGTGCATGCGTGTGTGCATATGTGTATGCATGTGTAGTGGCTGCTGCGTCAGGCAGAGGAGCCCAGGTCCCTGCCTTCCTGAGGCCTCTGCATGGGGGAGGCGCCCCTCCATGGCCAGCCAGGCTGCCTGAGACTCACCAAGAGGCGCCCCTCTCCACCCGCGCCCTCCTCCCCTCTCCTGAGTGAGGCAGGGGCGGGGGAGGGGCAGCGTGCCCCTGGGAAGCCCAGCCTCTCTCCTCCTCCAGAGGTGCCTCATCGGGGGTAAGGACCCGCCTCTTGGGTGGTTAGAGAAGGAGCCCCAGCTACCCAGTGCCAACTGCGTGTGTGCCACACACTGTACTAGGCATGCCGACACCCTCCGTCTTCACCTATGAGAGGTAGCTATTAGAGCCCCATTTTAGACATGAGAAAACTTAGGTTCCGGGAGGTCACACAGCTGTTAACAAAAGGAAAACCAGTCACATAGACTGGAAATGCTTGCTGCTTACACTCACCGCCCCCCTGCCCCCCGCCACCTCAGCGGGTCTCACGCTGTGACTTCAGGTGGACCTGGAGCCCTGCTGGCAGTGGGGTGGAGGCAGGCGGGCCGATGTGTGTGGAGGCGGCACGGCCCTGTTACGTCTGCAGTGTGTTCATTCCCTCCGTGGATATCTGTCAACCAACGCCCATGCCCAGGCTCTGCTCTAAACCCAGAGGTCTTGCCCTTGTCAAGGGTTCTAGTTGGGGGCCAGGTGAAAATCAGTTTCAGGTGCTGATATTAAATGAGTGTAAGGAGGAGAACTTAAGCAAGTCATCTGAGATGACTGTGCTTTCATATGGAAGGAAGCCTCTGAAAACGTGCCTGGCTGGAGTGAGGGGAAGCCATGCAAACCTGGAGGAGCTCATTCCAGGCAGAGGGTACGGCACGTGCAAAGGCCCTTGGAGGACGTCATGCTGCGCACGAGTGCGGCCCTCATCCCTGCTGCAGTGCATCTGGAGCTCCTTTGGGGGCAGAGATGGAGTCTCAGTTCATTCACACGCCCCGCTGCCCGGCCTGTGCTGGACCTGTGTGAACACCTCACCCGCGCTAGGCTGGGCTGGTGACGTGGGCACAGAGCCCCTTGGCCGCCTTCTTCCCCACGGTTGGCCGCCGGGAACCTGGCCCGGGCTCTGGGAAGTGCTTCCGGAGTTCACACTCCTCAGTGCCCACTCCAACTCCCGCTGGGGATTTGGGCAACACACTATTTCCAGATGGGCAAGTTGACTATTTATTTTATTTTTAAAAATAGCTTTTATTGTTTTTTTGTCTTATTGCAAAAGTAATATATGTTCATTATAGAAATTTGAGCAAACAACTAGCAAAAGGAAGAGTATGAAACAGCCACTAATCCTATTACCTAGAAAGAACCACTACAGACACTTGGGTAATTCTAGAATTTTCCATGTATAAAATATATGGTAGTATTTTTTTAAAAATGTGATCTCACTGCACATAGTGGTTTGTAACCACACTGTACTGTGAAGAGCCATCCACATCACTGAATGTGCCTCTACATGATTTTATGACTATAGGATAATCTATCGTCCAGAGGAGCTATGGTTCCTTTAACCAGGCTCCTATGGATGACTTTTAGATAGTTTTCTTTTCTTGAGCATCTTGTCCACAGGGCTTTTCCATGGTCATTCTAGGAGGTTATTTTAAAGTGTCTAAGCAGTCCTGGAGATATGAGGGCAGGATAAGATACTTTCAGGGTGCCAGAGGTCTGACAGGAGTCTGGGTTGGATGAGTGGGTCCCTGTTTGGGTGTAAATTCATTTGTTCCTTCCTTCCTTCCTTTTTTTGTCTTTATTTTTATTTTTTTTTATTTATTTTTTTGTGTGTGTAGTACTGGGAATTGAACCCCAGGTGTTCTACCTCTGAGCCACACCCCCACCCCTTTTTATCTTATGTTTTGAAACAGGGTCTCACTATGTTTCTGAGGGCCTCGCCAAGTTACCGAGGCTGGCCTTGAGTGCACCACCACCTCTGGCTCCTGTTTCTTTTTCTAAGTCAGGGGCCCTTTAAATCTCTCAGGCACCCCCCCACCAGGCAATAATTGAACCACTGGAAAGACTGAGGGGATAGATTTAACTTGGAAAACTTCTCTCGACAGCTGTCCACAAACAGCCCTGCTATAGAGGAAGGCGGCTCTGGACTTCTCTCTGCCTCAGGGCACCACGGGGACCCCCCTCACCAGGCCACAGTGCTGATGGTGGGGATCATGCAGGGGAAATGAAGACACCAGGCCCAGAAGGGGAAGGGGCGGCCACAATCATCTGCCCTGAGGTGATGTCTGAGAGTCTGCAGAAGGCCTTACAGGAGAGTTGGGGATGGGAATGAGGGTGGGGAGACCCAGGGAGTACCCCCAGGGGAGTGCAGTGCAGTGTCGAGGAGTGAGGCTATGTGAGGCCCACCAACCATGAAGACCTTCCTCTGCTTCTTCATGAAGCCACCTCTGATTCCTCCATGGGGACAGGCTTGGCTTGACTTCATGGTATGTGACACCCTCAGAGCCCTTGCCACTCTACTTATGTTGACAGCAATTATTTGCACAGGCCCAAGCTTGACTCCAGCTCTCTGGCTTCTCCCTCATCACCTGCGAGGCTGGGGGCTGTTCTGCCCCGTCTCCCCCGGTCATCATGGGGTCCTCATAGCTCTTCCCTTGCTATCAAGTCCAGGTGCCAGGAACGTAGAACACGGCACATGGTAGATGCCCAGTTCTTAATTGTTTTTACATGTTCTTCTCCCACCCTAGGCCAAGTCTTTATAGAATATCTCCATCTCCGTGCCCCCCATCCCCCAAGTGGAGGTCTCTAAACCTCCACTCCATAGATGTGCAACACTTCATTGGGGTATGGGTAGAAAATATTTACAAAAAGCAGTTACTCTTTTTTACTGTATAATGCTTGGATTGACCCTGGATTCTACTCACACCATGTGGCTGATGGTCACATGTTTTTTGTTAAGTCAACAGGTGTCCTGAGGGAAGGGGTATTAGTCACATCACCCTTGTTTGTCAGCTTTTGGTGTGTTGCTTTTTGTGTCTTAACTTTTAGTGTGAATCTGGTTATGAGGATTCACAGATTACATGATCTGGATTTAACCAAAGTAATCTTCACAAAAATGGACATGGCTTAAAAGACTCCTACTGTGAAACTTCCGTCTGATGGAAGATGAGCTAGAAATGTAAACAGAAGGGGCAGACTGAAGGTAAACTAATAACGCCAAGCAAAACACCCAGCAGAGTGCATTCATACAGCTACTCGAGCAGGGGCTTAACTGACAAGTTGCATTAGGAAGTTAAAAAAACCAAGGATATACAATTATCCCTTGGGGGCTAGGTTCCAAAACCCTCAAGGATACCCAAATCAAGTCTCCTGTATAAAATGACATAGTATTTGCATATAACCTATGTACATATTCTATGTACTTTAAATCATTTCTAGATTACTCATAATGTAAATGTTATGCAAATCATTTTTATACTATATTATTTAGGGTACAATGACAAGAGAAACAATCTGTACATGTTCAGTAGAGGCAACTTTTAAAAAAACATTTTCCATCCTCGGTTGGTTAAATCTGTGGATGCAGAATCCATGGATACAGAGGGCTGTCTGAAATCAGATCCACCAAGAGGTCAGTGACACGGGCTGAAACATCCAGAGACTCACACCAGTTACATCCTTCCCTAAACCTAGGACATGCCTGGGACATGAACTCATGACTGTCGTTCACAGACATACTGAATGGAGACATCAATAGGCTCAGACTTTTCACCCATAGGGGTTTGCTATGGAAGGAAGTGTTTGGGGACCACGACTTCACACCCTTCAGCACCAGGCTGACCCCGGGCGCAGGAAGCAGGAGTGGTGCTGACCTGTGTCCGTGTGAGCGCGCCTGTGTGAGAGGTTTTTATGACTAGGTGTTCTACTTGCCTCCTTCATTCAGAGCACTCACCCCTCCTTCTCCTCTTGCCCCCCTTTCCTCTCATTTTTTCCCTCCTGCCAGTGGGTGCCCCTGCCTGACCCTCATTAACTCCAAGTGTAAAAACCATTTGTCTGCAGCCCCCTCCTCCCCCAGCTGGGGGCTGGGGCCAGGCCCTTCTTTCTTTCCCTCGAAGCTCAGACCTCTGGTTTATGAGCTAGACCCTAATGGCTATGCCCCATCGAACAGGCTGGACTTGTTAGGGGATGGCCTCAGGGCTGCTCAGAAGACCTATAAAGAGGAAGCGATGCCCCTGGGGGACCCAGATCTATCCCTCATTCCTCAGAAGCTGGCAGGGCTGCCTCATAAGGCTGTACAGGCTGTGCACCACACACCTCTAAGGGCCCCATCCTCAGGACAATGAGGTAGATGTCAGCCCCTCCCCACAGCTGTGTAGAACACAAGCTGTGCAGCCAGGTGTGAACACACATCTTCCTCAGCTTGCTCCTCTCTTCCCTCTCCCCACCTCCAGGGCAGCTCCTGCCTCAGGGACCTCTGACTCCTACCTTCCCACCCCAAAGGGGTAATTGTTCCCCTATAAGCCTAGAGAAAGGGGACTCTAGACAGTGAGGAAGGAGGGGAAATTGGCCTGGGATTAACCTTACAGCAGTGTGATGCTAAGGTAGTACTGGATCAGGCAGGAGGGCTGTGGAGTGGGCCAGAGGCCTTTGGGTATAGCACCGAAGGCCCCAAGGACTGCAGATGTCCTTTGGTGAAGAGGGAGCCTTCCCGGAGTAGGATGCTAAACTGCCACTCAAAGGCAGATAGATGCCTTTCTCCATCAGCCCAGGGCTCACAGGGGCTGTGTGTGGCATCCTCAGGCCACACTGGGGGTCTACCCTGGCCTCGGGGCCTGACTCCCCCTCTTCCCTGGTCTCAGCAGGCTGCCAGAGGGGCCAGTGGCTCGCCTTCCTGCCTTGGGCTGCCCAGCAGGGGAGGCAGAGGTGAGGAGGCAGGCGGAGGTGTCCCTCCTCCTCCTCCCTGGGCTGGCAGGGGACCAGAGGAAGCTGGGAGTCAGAAGGGGATCTGGGGTTTGTGGCCAGGAGCCCAGCCTGGCCCTGCTCAAGAAAGCGTTTGCGTTTCCATTACTCAGAGAGAGCCACAATCTGTCTTGTGGAGCGTGGTTGGGTTTATATAACGTAAACACCTCGGCACATGACTGACGTTCCACCTGTGGGGAGGACAGGTGGGGCCGCATGCTGGCTGCGGAGGCAGGAGGCAAGTGTTGGGGACGAGCCAGCTTCACCCAGGAGCTAGGAGGGGCCACCCAAGCTGGGTGCCAGATGGTAGAGTCAGAAATTCCCCCACTCGCTTTGGCAGCCACCTTTTCCAGTTCCTTGTTTAAAGGCTGCCACCTCCACTCCTGAATACAGGTAATTGAGCAGGTCTCCCCTCCTCAGGTAAGCTAGATACACCCCTCTGTTCTCTCCTCTGCCCTCCTGACTTTGGAGGCCCAGCACATCCTTAGGGACCTGGGAGTGGGCAGGAGGTGGTATATAAGGTGGTGGTTCTTAACTAGGAATGGTGGGGACAGGGCTGTTCCCATCTCCATCTCCAACTCGGTTCTCAACTGACCCTGCCTGCGGGCAGAGGATGGATGCAGAGACCGCCCAGGCACCTGTCCAGGGATGTGCTGATCTGCTCCTTGGCCCGAGGCATGCCTGAGCCGGCCCTGCTCGGTGGGCTGCCTGGGTGGCCTGGGTTGCTCTGGGCTGCCCCCTAACCCCCTCCCTCATGCTGTCGCATCCTCGGCCCTCACTGGTCCCTGTGGTGGCTGCTCTGGGACTCACTCAAAGCCACCGCTGACCTGCCTCCTCGCTTGCCAGGGTAAAAATAGATGTCTCCACCGCGGCCACCTCCGCGGCATCAACTTTCTCCCACTTGAGCTCTGGCCAGCGCTGGGCTCGGCGAGCGGAGCATGAATTGCAGGGCTGCGGAGGAGCCAGGCTGCTCATGAATGCCTCATTGTTCAGGGAGGTGACCCTGGATGTCCCTCCTTCAAGCCTGGGGCTCATCCTGCTCACCTCTGGGGCTCTTCCCATTCCCTCTGGCTCTGTGCCCGCCCGGCCTCTCACTTCCTCATCTCCCACCTGGTCTTACATGGGAGGACAGTCCCTCCTTACAGGGCTGGCTCCATGGGCATGTGCATGTGCACTAGAACAGGGTCCCATGCTGGATTTAATGCACTGCTATCACCTTCTCAAAATTCATAATAAGTTTTGAATAAGGGGCTCCACATTTTAATTACATATGGGTCCTATGAATTATGCAGGTAGGTCTGCACCATTCGGGGTCTGATGGGGGAGACATAGTCTTTGCCTCCACAGAGCTCCCGGTTTAATGGGAGCGGCACATCCTCTCCTTTGGAAAAGTCATGGTGCCCTTTAGAACACACACTGATGGGGCAGGCAGAGTCTTTGTGCCACTGAGCCTGGGGAGAGGTAGGGAGCCTTGGATCTGATGGGGAGACAGTCCCTGTCCTTGCACAGCTCAAAGGTCGACAGAGAAGGCGTGTCCCCTGCCCTTTGAGAACATGTATTGTGATGGGGGGCAGAGCCCCTCCTCAAGTGAGCCCACAGTCAAGGGGTAGAGACACTGACCATGCCCTGGGGACCTTAGGACCAATGCAAAGACCAAAGAGACACACAGATGTCAGGGTGGGCCCCAGCTGAGACTTGAGGGCATTTGGGTGGGCCCGGGGGATCTGGGCAAGGCAGCTTGGGCCTGACAGGAGGAAGAGCCTGGACCAGGAGAGGAGAGGAAGGAGAGGAAGGCGGCATGCCAGTCCTGCATCGGTGCACGCTGGCTGGTGAGGGGTCCTGGGAGGATCAGGAGGACTGTTTGGGGGGTCCAGGGGGCACAGTACAGCTTAGAGGCTCCTGAGGGGGCAGCCCCAGAACAGCAGGAACAGGGTGTTTTCCTGGCAAAGCAGCATGTGGCCAGGGTCCTGAGTGCTGGGCTGTGGTACAGAGAAGAGCGGAGCTGGGAGCAGAGCAGGCTCCTGAGGACCAGGGTTCCTGCTTGGACTCCTGGGACCTACTGAACCCCTTGGGCGTGGGTCGGGGTGAGGGGTGCTCACTGGGGTCCTATGGGAGGCGCTGATTGGTGCCTGGGTGTGGGTCCCCAGGGAAGATAAGTGGGATGGCAGCAGCTCTGCTGCCCTTGCGGACCACAGAACACAGGAAGGAGTTCCCCATGAGGGGGGACTTCCTGGAGGAGGTGACAGACTAGGGGTTGGGCTTAAGCGAGCTCTGAGGATGCCTCTGCCTGCCACTAGAGAGCTGCTGCTTTGGGGCCCTCCCAAGGCTCCTCATTTAAAATAACCCCCAAGCAGGGCATGGTGGTACACACCTGTAATCCCAGAATTTGGGAGGCTGAGACAGGAGTATCGCAGGTTTGAGGCCAGCCTCAGCAACTTAGCAAGACCCTCAGCAACTTAGTGAGACCCTGTTTCAAAAAAAAAAAAATTAAAAGGGCTGGAACTGTAGCTCAGGGGTAGAATGCTCCTGGGTTCAATCCCTAGTAATAAAAAAATGAATGAATGAATGAATGAAATTAGTCCACAGCAGAAATGGTGAGGAGTCATTCTGGTAGGTGATATCCCCTCCCCACCCTCTGGGAAGTAAAGTGCTCTTGGGCAAAGGCAAAGGGCAGAGAAGGTGGAGCCCTGGAATCCCCCCCGCCTTGTAGGGTTGTGAGTTCCCCACCCGGAAGCCGCCCTCCCCGAGGGGAGACTGCTGTGGGCCCCCGCTTGCCTCTTGCATCTCCCTCTGGCTTGACAGGGGCAGTCGGCTGGCTGGCACCTCAGGCACCCAGGCCTTGGGGAAGCTTCCCACGGTCCTCCCACCACACAGAACCCTGGGCAGCAGTTTGAGGGAGCACCACCCCGTGTGGTCTATGAGGAGCAGATCCAGCTGTGGTCAGGGGCGGCAGCGCTGCTCTGTCCTGGAAAGGCCTGCAGGCAGCTGCCTTCCCCAACTGGCCTCAGGCAGCCCACAGTGAGGACTGAGGGGCTCTCTGGGGGAACGGCTGGACCTCAGGCTTGTGGGGGCCAGGGGTTTGTTTGTCCCAGACCACGACTCTCCAAGTATGCACTGGGGTCCTGGGCTTCCGGAGTTCTCTCCCAGTGGGGTGACAGGTGGAGTCCTTATACCATCTAGAAAAGAGGGGGCTGTTGAGTAGGACAGAGGGAGGATGGAGAGTGAGTGGGGAGGCCTTGGGGACCAGGGCAAAGGCTCAGTCTGGGGCTAAGGACAGACATTTCTAACCTTTGCAGAATGACTCTGTGCACCTAGGTGAGACAGAGCTGGGGACCTCAGCAGGGGTCCATCCAGCAGCTCCATCCCCAGCAGGCATCCTCCCTCAACCAGGACCCTGGGTGGGGCCCCTGCTCTCCTTGAGACCCGGCTGTGCTGGTGTCACTCACTGTGAACGTGAGGACTGAGCACCAAAGTGCCTCGTCTTTCCTGGTGAGCCATCGTGCCCATGAGGGACCAGCGGCGGGAAGTGCTTTGGGGCCACAGAATGGTGGGAGCAGGAAATAGAGAAAAGCAGCCGGGGCTGAGTTCCTACACTCCATCCTTGTCTGACTCTCTGAACTGCACCTAGGCACGTCAGGCAGCAGGAGGAAATACAGTCAGATGCTAAGAAGAACTTCTGATGTTCTCGCTGTAATACATCCTGCACCAATAAAACAGGCATTCGTGAAATTTCTTCTTCCTGGAAATCCAGCATGAGTTCCACCCCCATCCACACCTAGAGCTGGGCAGGCCAGATGCCAACCCCCTTGGGGGAGGAGGACCCCTTCTCTTTCTTCCCCCACCCAGGTTGCTGACTTCAGGGTCCAGCTCAATCCTCCGAAGCCCCCAACATCTGCAGCCCCCAGCTGTATTTGTCTTCTCTGCCAGTGTGAAGCAGTTCCCGTGTGCACCTCTCAGCCACAGCCCTCAGACCTTTCCACGTAGGGGAGGACCCCTGAGGCCAGACACAATAAGGACGCTGCCTAAGCTTGCACAGCCAAATGGGGTGACCAGAAAACAGAGCTTCCACTCCCTTCTCTAGGCCGCCTGACTTCTGTGAGTGTCATCACTTCCTGTATTCATTCAGTCAACAGATCCTGAGCGTGGGTGAGCACAGAAGGCCATGGGGGAGCAGACAGATGAGACTGCTCCTATCTTTGGGACAGGAGACAGATCTGGGCAAGCAAGTGTCCCTGTGCTCTGAAGGGTGTCCGAGGCTGCTTCTGGGTCAGGGAGAGTGGGGTCCTGAGGAAGGCTTCAGGGGCTCTCCCATGCCCCAGGACCTGTGGGATGAGGATGGGAGGAGCCTGGGCTTGGGGTGGGGGAGTGTCGGGTCTCCCTAGGACTGCTGACCTCTGCTCGACCTCCCTTCTCCTCAGAACTTGGGCCCCTTTGGTGGCTTCATCTACCAGGCTCCCAGCATGGCTCCGGGTCCCTCCACCTTCTCCTCCCCTCCCTGTGCCCTCCTTTCCCCACCTGCCTCTCTCCTCCCAACCCCCAGCACCTGTGGGGGAAATTGGGCCATTTGAAGAATAAAGGAGAAGGCAGGAGAAAGGAAACTCCCGTCTCAGGGCACAGCCCACAGCTGGGGTGAAAACCTGGTTCTTGTTAACACCCTGAGTCAGGGACCAGAATGCGGGTGTTGCGCCTCCCCAATCCTCCCTCAGGGACCAGGAGGGGAAGGGCATGCTGGGAGACGCTCCGGTTATTGGGACCAGATGGGAGGGGGCAGGGAAACCGAGGAGGAGGAGAGCGGGCCTAGCCAAAGACCTGGAGACTTCCCCTCCATAGGAAGCCCTCTCGGACCTGCCCAAGACACTGCACCGGCGGGCTAGGGGTGCGGGCACATTTGGGTCTGGACTGTGTGTAAGGAAGCCAGTGTCCCCCGGACCAGAACTGGGGGAAGGATTGAGTGGGCCACCTGCAGAAGGGGCATTGAGGCCACTGCTGGCTAACGACCAGCGTGCAGAGGATTGACGGTGGTGGTGACGTTGCTGACAGTGACAGTAGCTGATCATGGCAGAGGCCGACGCCCTTGCTCGGCCCACTTTTATGGGGTTGGGGGCTGTCAGCCTGGAGAGCCTCCCCTCCAGCCCATCTCCAGCTCTCGGAATCACCTTGGGCCTCTGGGGAAGGCTCACATTGGGGAGCTCAGGAGGAAGTGTTGAGTTCCGGGTCGTGGGAGAAAAGGTGGACCCGGCCCATGCCCTGCAAACAGCGCAGGCTGAGCGGGACAGGCCTGGGGGGCTCGCTGGGCCGGATCCTGGCCTTCGCCCCTCAGCCCTCAGCCCGGGGTGCAGGGCCTTGTCTCTCTTGAGGACAGTGGTCTGGTGTGGAAGTCCTGCCACTTTAGGATCCACATGATTTCGGTTGTGGAGGAAGAAGCAGGGTCGGGTAGGCTTGGGGTCAGGACTGTCCCTCCTTGGCCCCTGCTCCTCAGTCAAGTACTCTTCCCACTGAACCCAGGCGCAGGCAGCCCCGTCTACACTTCCTGCACCACATGACTTGGGCCCAGATTCCTCCTCACTGTTTTAATTAGATCCCTGCTCATTAGCCGCCCAAATGCCTTCCAGACACCCCACAGCTGCTCCGGCCCTCCCCACACCTGCTGGTCCAGCTGGGCGGCCCCCACACCTGGAAGACATTGAGCCTCCAGCCAGGGCCCTCGAACTCCAGCCCCTCCCTGTGGCCTCTGACAGCCGGGGACAGGGGAGGGAAGCAGATCCTCTGCTGTAGGTGAGCTGCCTCCCCAGCCTCTGTTGGGAAGTGAGTTGTGGCACAGCATGGGGGATGGGAGGTCAGATGTCCCTGCCTGCCATCTTCCCTTCCACCTCACCGTGTCACCATGCTTAGGCCCTCCCTGCAGGGTCCCCCTGAGAGGACCTCAGGCCCAGAGGGTTTGCCATCTGTATTGGTAGAGGAGAAGGGGGTTGGGAAAGCCGTGGCTTTGATCTCAGCAGGCGCCCCCAACCTGGGCAATTCCTGGAGGATTTGCCAGCCCAGATCATCATTCAATGAGTGCCAGAGAGAGAGGGTCAAATTCAAGGTCTCGCCCAGGCTTGAACTCAGATTCGCCCCCAGTGACAACCCCTTTCTGGGACTGCCGAGTTGCACCAAGTAACATGGTCTCAAATTAATTAATTCACTCACTTATGTGGCACTTGTGAGGAGGAAGGCACTGTTATAAGAGCTTCACAAATACGAACTCATTTAATCTCCCAGTAACCCCTCGGGGTAGGTACTAGCACGCCCTGCTTCAGTGGTGAGTGCCAGAGGCCAGAGCGGCTGATCAGCTTGCTAATGTCCACACAGGTTATAGTGGCTGGTGGCAACAGGATTTTAATCCCGCTGTCTATGCTTTCTGTCCCCACAGCCCACTGCCCTGCAGCCTCTCTAGAATAAACCAAGCGTGCTGTGCCCTGGAGCAGGCAGAGGCGGTCCTGTTTAAGACCTTTCCCTCAGTCACCAATAGACATGAGAGTTGCTGCTACCTACTCAGGGAAGATGGGAGATTCTGCCTGCACGGCCAGGGATGGACAAGTCCTTCATCCTTTCCAGCTTTCATGGTGCAAAATGGAAAACCATAGTTAGCTCGTAGAACTGCTCTCAGCATGAAACAGAGAAGGGCAGATCCTCCCAGCCTTGCTCTTCACAGTTCTGCCCCTGTTTTGCAGGACAGGTGGGACAGAGGTGTCAACTGCTGCCCCGCACTTCTGATTCCTCAACCCCCAACCCAACCCCTAGGATGATCATTGAGAGGGTGACCCCTTGCACTAAATGAAATGTATGAGGACCCCCATTTATTAAAACAGGTGGAAACAGTGGAGCTGGTTCAGCTTTAGTTTGGATGAGAGCAGTGGTAAGGGGCTGATGCTGGGGGGGCCTGGTCCCCAGCACCCTCCAAGCTACCTCAAGGTCCTCCAAGGGACTTTGAAGAGCCCCAGGACTCCCCAGACCTCACAGTCATTGTGAGGAGGGGGCCAGTTGGTGTCTTGGATGGTCCTCCAGCCTGCCCCTCTAGCATCTGCTTCAGGCCCCTCTCTCTCCTCTCTCATGGTGAGGAATTCTGGGAAGGGCAAGTCAGTGAGAGAATTGGCCAGGGTCCACTTACAAACAGGGAGCAAAGTGGGTGACAGAGAGGGCCCCCTCCATCAATCATCCTAGACACATGTGTGGATGGGGCTGGGTAAATACCTTAAATTGTTTTATCCATCCACCCTACACCCCACATTGAGTTTTGCCAGGAGTTTTGCCAGGAGGCTGGGAGGGGCTGGCTGCCAGGACCTGCTCCAAAGGTCAAGGCCTGGAGAACCAGCCAGTCCCCCAAACCCTCCTCCCCATCACAGGTAGCAAGATCATGGGGGCAGAGGTGGGAGAGGACGGTGAATTGAGCCACCCACCCCTCCATGTTCCACTTCTGAAGAATAGCTCTGCTGAGGGTCCCTCTCTGTCTCCAGGACTCTCAGATCCAGGCTCCTCCTCTGTGGGATTAGGCCATACCCTTCTGCCTCATTTAACCCCACTGTCCTCTTTAAGGGCCAATGTCCAAATACGGTCAGACTAGGGCTTCAACATATGAATTTTTTTTCAATGGGGGGCACAATTTGGTACATAACAATTAAAATTTAAAAAGAAAAAGAAAAAAAAGCAGGTTTCCATGTCTGAGTTAATTTGGGAAAGGATGAATTAAAGCAAATTGAACAGGATTCTTCACTGGGAATAAGGGTGTTCCAAGGTGGTATTGGGGAGACTACATGCAATGTTTCCCAAACACATTGGACCTTAGGATCTACTCTTGGCTGACAGTCTTGTGGAGCTGGTGCATTCTGGATCTTTTTGGGACCTACTGTCTTGATCATTGCTGCATGGTTCTCACTGACTTGGGTATCTTACAGGTAAGGCCAACACCAGCACCCAGAGGTGGACCAGCAACTAGGGACTCCTCCCCAGTTAGTGCTTAATCTCCAGTGAGTAACTCTAGTTTGTGGTGATATTGTCAACCCTGCATGTTTGAGTGCTGAATGATGTCCTGAATTTATAGGTTCCTTCTTATCTTCCATTTTCTTTCCTCCCTCCCTCCCTTCTTCCCTTCCTTCCTTTTTTCTTGTGCGGTCCCCTAATGCTGACTGGCAGCTGTATCCTTACCTAGATCACAGCAATTTTCCTGGGTTTCCACCCAAAACTTCATAAGCCTGGCCACATGTGGACATTTACTGTCCACATTTCTAGCAACATTCTGGGCTTCCAAATCCTCGTCTACTTCTCTAAAGTTTTCCAAAGTTCTTCCATATATCAATACTTTTTTGGGGGGGGACACTGGGTATTGAACTTAGGGGCATTCTACCTCTGAGTAATAGCCCCAGCACTTTTTATTTTTTATTTTGAAACAGGGTCTCACTAAGTTGCGGAGGCTGGACTTGAACCTGCAATCCTCCTGTCTCAGCCTCCCAAGTACTGGGATTACAGGTGTGCACCTCCACACCTGTCTCCCATAAACCAATTCTAAAGACTCCAACCACATTGTCCCAGGTAGAGCTATGGTCCACAGCCCCACTTCTTGGCACCAGGTTTCTGTGTTAGTCAACTCTCTGTTACTATAACAAAATATCTGAGATAATCAACTTATAAAGAGAAGTGGTTAACTTTGGCTCAAGTTTTGGATGTTCCAGTCCATGCTCAGTTGGCCCCATTGCTTTGGCCTGTGGTGAAGCAGCACATCAAGGCAGGAGCACTTGGGGTGGAGCAAAACCACTTATATCACAATCTAGGGACCAAGGGGGCAGGGTTTCACAATCGCCATCAGGGGCACACCCCAGTGACCCAAGGGCCTCCCATAAAGTCCCCACATCTCAAAGGTCCCACTGCCTCCCAGTAGCACCACCCTGGGGACCAAGCCTTTGACACATGGGCTTTTGGGGGACATTTGAGACTCAAGTTATAGCAATGTCTTTGCTGTGATTAGGTCGCAGCCTTGCCTGGAAACTGTGTGATAAGCAGCCCTCAGTGGGGTGACTCTTCATTTTCCCCTTTGACCTTGTACACATGATTCCCCAAACCCTCTGAGGACCAGCAGCATTGGCATCACCTGGGATTAGTACCTAGTCCAATTGGACCAGAATCTAGATTCACAAGCTCCCAGGTGATTCATAGATAGGCACATTCAGGTTTGAGAAGTACTTGTCTTGAGTAGTGATTTTGAGAATCACAGGTCATGATCCACAGTGGGTTGTAAAAGCAAATCATGAGTTACAAACAGCATTTTAAAAAATAAAAGAGTAGAATAAAACTATAGGCTGCACTGGCTCAGTTAAGTACCGGAGGTTGGGACTTTGTGTGTTCTGGTCTCAGGCACTCAGGGGTGGTAGGACA
The DNA here is from genome assembly GCA_004027185.1 of Glis glis. NCBI lineage: Eukaryota > Metazoa > Chordata > Mammalia > Rodentia > Gliridae > Glis > Glis glis. The sequence goes on along the minus strand of PVJS01007567.1, from coordinate 5,262 downwards.
GGGGACTGACTGTGGTGACCCCTGCCTGGTCCTGCCCACCCCAATCCCTCCCCAGCCACCCTGGGTTTCTGTCACTGACCACACACACCTTGTAACCACACCCTGTGGCCCAAAGCCTGGACTTTAGGGTGTGGTGGGGAGAGCTGGATCCCAAAAGAGTGACTTTTAAAATAGGTTCTCCAGGTTTATTTTTCCCTGGCCCCCTCTCCTCCTTGCTTTTCCATCTCCTTGCCCCAGTTCCTCCTTCTCCTGTTCCTATTCCAAGCTAGAAGGCAAAGCCAAGTCCAGCTCATCAGAGAGTTTCTCTCTCTCTCCTCACACTGTAGATTTTTCCTGCGCAAGGTCTCTTCACCCCATACCGAGGAGTTCAAAATAACCCGGCTGACCCCACGCCTGCAGAGCCATTCCCTCTTCTGGCAGTGGGCCACCAGCCCAGAAAATCGATCTGATCTTTGAACCTAGCAGTCCTCTGGAGACAGACCTGGGCCACTGCTAAAGGCATCGGCTCTGCTGCAGTCCCGTAGAGTGGGGTGTGCAGAGGTGAGCGGGGCGGGGAGAGGGCAAGAGGCCCGGGCAGAGGCGCTGGGAGGCAGGCTGCCTGGGCTGCACAGAGCAGGGCTGCCTGCGGCCATTTCCCCTCCCTCTCACTCAGCCTCTGCTTCAGGATGGAAGCAGAGAAATGGAAGATCTGAAAATCTACCAGGGTTCTTTTCATTGGAAATCTTTGGTTGCTGCTGTTGTTATCATCTTATGGATGACAGGGTGATCATATGGTCTGGTTCAACTAGAACAGTTGGGGTTCATACCTGTTGTCTGGATATAATACTTAATAGTGCCTCCTTTCATTCTCAAGAATGTTTCGATATAGATTTTAAATGACTTTATTATTCTATTTAACAAAACAAAACACTTTGCCAAAGGTCACAGAGTGAATAAAAAGTTTAGACGGGACTTGACCCAAATCACATGCTTCTTCCAGAATACTTCCCAGCCCTCTTACTATGCCTCATGCCCTTCCCAAGATGCCTCACGCCCTTCCCAGGATGCCTCACGCCCTTCCCAGGATGCCTCACGCCCTTCCCAGGATGCCTCACGCCCTTCCCAGGATGCCTCACGCCCTTCCCAGTATGCCTCACGCCCTTCCCAGGATGCCTCACGCCCTTCCCAGGATGCCTCACGCCCTTCCCAGGATGCCTCACGCCCTTCCCAGGATGCCTCACGCCCTTCCCAGGATGCCTCATGGCTTTCCAGGATGCCTCATGACTTTCCAGGATTCTTCACCTTTTGCTTCCTCTACCTGGCAGGAAGGGTATGTGGGTCAGTGTGTGTGTGTGCCTGTGGGCTGAGTGGTAGACTCCTCACAGACCTTGCGAGCCAGTTAAAGGGAGTCAGTTTACCTTCTAACCATCCCTCCTAGGCTGCAGGGTACAACAGAACCCCGAGCAGTTTCCGAGGCCTCAGATCTCCCTTCATGGTGGGTAGGGCTGAGATGGAGGTTGTGGTGTAGTCCACGGGTGCAGGATCTTTCTTTTGGGTGCTCTTCATTTTTGTCCCCCTCAGCCTTGCTCAGAATCACACCTGTAGAAACAAACCTTTCCGAGGCTGGAAGACACAGAGGCTCCTTCTCATTCCTTGCAAGGGGGTGTGCAGGGGTGGTGGAATGGGAGTGGGGTGGCAGCAGAGGCTGGTGCTTTGCATGTGGAGGTGCTTAGGGCCTTGATTTGGGGACATATGGACAACATTAGTTGCAGTTGGTGTTCTGGTGGTAACTTCCCCTTGAACTTGGACTTGGCATTGGGGACAACTTTGAGGCACAAGGCCACCCCAAAGGCTCCTGGTATCCTTGTTCCTCCAGGTCACCCGTAGGCACTGAAATGATGACAGGCTTCTGGCTCTAGAGGAGGAACAGGAAGCCTGGATCTTGTTCCAATCCCTGATACTTTTCTGGGAAACTGCCACATTCAGTCCAAGGGCTGTGCCTAAAACACAGGTGAGGGGCACTGCAGGGTGCCTCTTTCAGAACACATTCAGGAACACCCACATACTGTGTGTACAACCATGCACATACCAAACACACATACTGACATCTAGATACCCCCCATACACATATACCCACACAAACACACATAATCACATGCACTTTTATATACACATTCATATACATCGCATGCATGCATGTGGATATGCACACACCCTGCATAACAGGCACTCACACGTGCAGCATTCCCTAACCAACCATGCAAGAACAGGGAATGGTTCCGTGGCATGAAGGAGGAAGAGGGCCTGGACTCTGAGAACAGGGGCTGTGTGTGTGGAGAGCCGCCTGGTCCTTGGAACTAGGAGCTCAGGAATGCTGAGAGGGGATGGTGAGTGGTATGTGGAGCACAGGTGCAGCAGGTGGGGCAGGGGGCTGGCATGACCAAGGCATCCTCACCTCTCCTTGCCTGTTCTGCTCCATGCCCTCTCTCTTCCTGACTTATTTAGAGTGAGAACATATTACCTACAAAAAGAAACTCAAATCACATTGACACCAGACTTCTTCCCAGCAATGACATATGCAAGAAGACAGAGAAATCTTATTTTAAAAATTTCAGGCTTCCCCCCACCGAGTTTTGCCAGGGGACGCAGGGGCAGGTCCTGTATCCACTCTTGGATTAGAAAGTAGGAAGGAGAAAACCTCCAGTGACCCTCTTGGGGTCAGAATCATGTGGTAAGATCTTTGAACACCTAAGTGGAGGAGCCACACTGCCCTCAAGGTGGGTGGAACTGGAGGTGGCAGGACTGGAGGAGGCAGGAAGGCGAAGAAGGCGTGCCTGGTGGGAGCTCCAGTGCGAAGTCCAGAGGCCAACGAGCTGGTGTTTAGCAACTGCTTGCCCTCGTTCAGGTGTTCTGCATGGCTTCTGAGTCCTCTGGCCTGGGAGTGGTCACTTGTGGAGTGCTTGCTGGTGGCCCTGGGTTTAAAGGAACATGGCTGTTACTCAAGTGTGGCAGACTGACACCTGGGGGCCTGCGAGGCTGTGCTATGGTGTGGTGCACTCCATTTACTCTGTTTAGAGGCCAGAGTCAGTTTGTGGTCCGGGTGAGGGTCAGGTTTGTAGTCAGGGGAGAGCTTGTCTTTGGACAGGTCAGTTCTGTGGTCAGTATCAGAGGTCGGTCCTGGCCAAGGTTGGAATCAGTCCGAGTCAGTGTCGGAGCAGGTCTCTGGGTGTGGTTGTGGTTGGTCTGAGGTCACATTGATGTGACCAGAACTAGGGCTGAATGGGGCTTAGAAGCAGTTTACTCTCATTGTAAATGGTGGACGAGACTTGTAACAAGGCCTGTGTCCTTGCAAGGTCCAGCCCATGAAATCTCTCTTAGCTGCTTCTCCAATGGAGACTAGTGCTCTGTCTCAATAGTAACAGTTCTGAGTTCCAACTCCTTGTCAAAGCCTGGGGTGGGGGCAGCAAGGCCACCAAGCTATGTGTCCCTACACCTGGAGCAGGAAAGCCTCCTGCACATGGTCTTATGAGGAGGCCTGAGAAGCCTATGGGCCATGGCACACGGTTTCCCCCTTTCAGGGGCTTGGCATCTGGAAGCCAGGCTTTGGTGTAGGCCTCTTTGTCTAGGCTTTGACTAGGGCTCTTCAGATGTGAGGCATCTGGCTATGGGCTGTGCTTGGGCATGATGACCTTGGCCTAATGATAAATAAGGAAGGTTGACTGAGAACCACCACCACCTACAGCACTCAGGTGAATTCAATCAAAGGAGCTGTGCTCACAGGTAGAAGATCAAACCGCCTTAAAGGGATGCCCTATGCAAGTGTTAGAGATGTACCTTAGTGGTAGCGGGCTTGCCTAGAAATCAAGAGGGCCTAGGTTCTAGGCTAAGGCAAAGGATGTTGTAATGTTTATGAGGTCTCTGTTCCTTTTCATGACTGAACAATATTTTATTGCATGGATAAACCACATTTTATTCATGTATTTCTTTTTTTTTTTTGCGGTACCGGGGATTGAACCCAGGGGCATTCTACCTCCGGGTTACACCCTCAGCCTTATTTTTTTTAATTCTTTATTTTGAAACAGGGTCTCACTAAGTTGCGGAGGGCCTCACCAAGTAGCTGAGGCTGGCCATGAACCTGGATCCTCCGGTCTCAGCCTCTCAAGTACTGGGATTACAAGCATGCGCCACCACGCCCGGCCATGTATTTCTTAATTGGCAGATTCTTGCCACCGTTTGACTATAGTGATATAATGCTGCTACACACACTTATATAGAAGTTTCATCTGAAAAATATGGTTTAAATTTTCTTATGTAGAAAAAACAAAAATAACTGGGTCATATGGTAACTATTCAATGTTCTGAGGAACACCAAACTATTTTCTATACTGCTATGCCATTTTGTATCCTGTCAGCAAGGTCTGAGGATTCCTACTTGCGACAGTTAACCTAGATTTTCAACTTGACTGATTAAGGGACACCTAGGAACTGGGCATGGTGGCACATGCCTGTAATTCCAGTACTTGAGAGGCTGAGACAGGAGGATCGCAGGTTTGAGGCCAGTCATAGTAATTTAATGAGGCCCTCAGCAACTTAGTGAGACCCTTTTTCAATCAATCAATCAATAAATAAATAAATAAATAAATAGGGCTGGGGTATAGCTCAGAGGTAGAATGCCCCTGGGTTCATTCCCTAGTAACATACAGACACACACACACACACACACACATACACGGAGACACCTAGGATTATGTGACTTTGGGTGTGTTGATGATGTGATTGGTATTTGTAACAGCAGATTGAGGAGGAAGTCCTGCCACTGACTGTGGGTGGCACTGCCCAAGATTCTAGGGGACCCGGATGGGATTAAGGGTGGAACAAGGAGGAAGTGGAGGGAAGGCAAATGATGTTCTTCTGAGCGAAGGTGCATTGGCTCTCCCCTGGGATGTTGGATTTCAGCCCCTTTGCTCACTGAACTGGACTTCCATCAACCATTTGACAGGGGGTTTCCTGGCCTTTCCATCTTGGTCTGGGACTGCATCATTGGCTAATATTCTGAGACTCCAGCTCTTGGACTGCTGGACTAGCTGCCTGTTCCTCCAACTCTCTGAGTGCAATCAGCTACTTGGACTACACTGCTTTTGAGTATAAGCCAATTTGATAAATCTTCTTTTATAACATACATATCCTGTGAATTCTGTTATTCTAGAGAACCTTAACTAATATGCTTCTCCATAATGTCTCTCAAATTTGCTCTTTCTGATTTCTTTTTTTTTTTTTTTTTTT
>PVJS01007566.1:0-55639 GCA_004027185.1 Glis glis | reverse complement strand
TTGCAGCAATGTAGTCCCAGGTTCTGACTGCACGTGGAGGGTCAGAGGAACCAGTAGCTGGTCGAACGGTCTAAGAGCTGGAGTCTTAGGATTGGAGCAACCACTAATTCAGTCCCAGTCCAAGACGTGAAGATCAGAAAGCTTCTTCGGAGAAACGATGGTGGAGTTTCAGTTCCAAGAGCAGGAAGCCGAGAAGATCAAGCTCTGACGATCTCAGGCGAGAGCAGATGCGCTTTCCTCGGAACGAGTCGCACGCACTCTACGCGGCTTCTCCCTTTTTATCTAAGTCCGCACCTATCAGAATTCTGCTGCCTACATTCAGGGCAGGGCTTTCTCTTTAATCTGCTGTTACACACCCAAAATCACATAATCTTGGGTGTGTCATGATCAGGTCAAGTTGACAACTTAGATTAACTATCACAAGGAGTTTCTGGAATGTTAAAATGCTCATTTTTTTAAATTTTTTTTTTTTTTAGTTTTTAGTACTGGGGATTGAACCCAGGGGCATTCTACCTCCAAGCTATACTCAGTCCTTTTTATTTTTTATTTTGAAACAGGTTCTTACTAGGTTGCTGAGAGCCTTACTAAGTTGCTAAGGCTCGTTTTGAATCTGCAATCCTCCTGTCTGAGCCTCCTAAGTACTAGGATTACAGCCATGTGCCACCATGCCTGGCAAGATGTCTATTTTTCCTACAACAAGGCCCTTAGCCACAGTGTGCTACTTGATATGATGCACAACGGAGAGGGGTGCCTCCCAGCTTGTACTGGAGGTACACTGGGGAAGAGGGCAGTTTGGTCTTCTGCTCTCAATGAGTTTGTCATTTAATGGCAGAATAATAAGAGCATGTAAATAAACACTTAAATTATACCATGCAAATCAGTTTATGAATATTCATGTTATGTACACCTGTACCTACTTCACCATCTTCCAAAAATAATGCATGGTAGCTTATAAAAATAATTATGATTAAGATAAGTCAAATATTTTTATGAGGAGAATTTTAGAAGCGATACAAAATAGATATGACTCCAAAGAGACATTGTGCATGGAAATTTATTCCATATTACCTCACAACATAAATGCACTTGGGCCTTGAATTCAGCTCTCAACTTTCGGTAGCCAAACCAAAGAGTTACATGACTCTTGGTGCTTATAAGATAAAAGCAGAGCCAAGCCGGGCGTGGTGGCACACGCTTGTAATCCCAGTACTTGGGAGGCAGAGACGGGAGGATCCGGGTTTGCGGCCAGCCTCAGCTACTTAGTGAGGCCCTCAGCAACTTCATGAGACCCGGTTTCAAAATAAAAGGATAAAAATAGGGCCGGGGGTGTAGCTCGGAGGTAGAATGCCCCTGGGTTCAATCCCCGGTACTGCAAAAAAAAAAAAGCAGAGCCAAGGGTGAAGAAAAGTGAAGTTCTTCCTTGCTCTCAGGTCTGAAGAGGAAGTTACCCTGGGTCCTCATAAGGGTAGATTGGGAGTCTCCATGGGGCAGGGCAGGTCTCCCATACTGTCTTTATGACAAACCCCACAGTAACCTAGTGTCTAGGGTTCTTAGTGCATTTGGAGACATAATGACAGTTGAAACAATTTCTGGGAGTAAAAACCATGGCTCTCTGGTTACTGGCTCCATTTAGGGATGGGCGTATGCCCTCAGACAATTCTCTAGGAGCATTATTTCTTGTATGGACAGTTCTGGTAAAAATTGGATAGCCAACAGTTCCCAAGATTACTTTCTGTGAAAAGGGCCTACAGTGCAATTTTGCCACATTATAGATTTAAGGACATTCTACCACTGAGCTACATCACCAGCCCTTTTTATTTTGAAACAGGATCTCACTAAGTTGCTGAGGGTCTCGCTAAGTTTCTGAGGCTGATCTCAAACCTGCAATCTTCCTGTGAACCTACATATTTAAGAATCACCTAGTGCTGGGCGTGGTGGTGGGTCCTTGTAATCCCAGTACTTGGGAGGTTGAGATAGGAGGATTGTAGGTTCGCGGCCAGCCTCAGCTACTTAGTGAGGCCCTCCGCAACTTAGTGAGACCCCATTTCAAAATAAAGAATAAAAAATAGGGCTGGAGGTGTGGCTTGAAGGTAGAACACCCCTGGGTTCAATCCCCAGTACCTTTAAAAATAAAATCACCTAAAGAGAAGAAGGTAGGATCTGCATTCTTTTACAAAAATTAAGAGGCTGGCCCAGTATTCATGCTTGAGTAAGGGTCGTGTACTTCTGCAAAGTGACCCAAGGCTGCGCCTGGGCAGGTCCAGGGTTTTCCTTAGAAAACTCTGCCAAGTCAGTTCCAATACCTGAACAAGGCTTCAAAATTCCATTCTGGAAAGCATGGTAATAGTGAAATATTTCTAAGAAATAGTTACCAAATTTTTTTATATCCAGAGAAAAGTTTCATTGGTACATGGATGAAATGTTAAATTTTAAGCTAACGAACTCTAAATTAGTTGTAAATTGTGCCCTTACGTAATTAAATGAATTGGCCTGCAGTGTAGTCAAATGTGGTCACATTACATTTTGGCAGAATTGTGGTTTTTTTTTTTTTTGTGGTACTGGGGATTGAACCCAGGGGCATTCTACCTCCAAGTTACACCCCCAGCCCTATTTTTTATTCTTTATTTTGAAACAGGGTCTCACTAAGTTGTGGAGGGCTTCACTAAGTAGCTGAGGGTGGCCGCGAACCTGGATCCTCTGGTCTTAGCCTCCCAAGTACCGGGATTACAAGTGTGCACCACCACGCCCAGCTTAGAGTTGTGTTAAAAATGATGATTTGAGCTTTAGGGTGGTTGATGTTGGGCCATTTTTCTTGATGAAGGATGGAAGGACCTTTTGTGGTTGAGACTATCCCTAGAGTCTTGACAGTATAAAAATACATACTTATTTTTCTGTTATCTTTAGCAGCAAGCAAATATCCCTGTCATCCAGAAGTTGGTTCCGATGATTAAGAGGCAGGTTAGGAAAGAAATCTAGACTATGTCTCAGTTTTCTCATCTGTATAATTGGGGTGTTAGTAACTCTTAGTTATCATGAAGTTTCAGTATGTGAAAGCAGTTAGAATAGTCTGGCACATACTAAACACTTAATATATCTTGCCTACCATTATTGCTGTTATAATTTCTCAGAATTTTTGTTTGATTTAACAAAAATAAGTACAGCTAAAGGTAACCCCATAAAGGTAAGAAAGGGCAGGTTTTCCAAAAGACTCAGTCACTAGAGGGTCTCCTGAACTCCTCTACATAGTTTAGACTGGGGGCTTGTACAGAATTAGAGGTCAAGGAAAGATTGCAAACTGTTGCAAAACTGTCTTGGTAATGCTATTTTTTGTTTTGTTTTGTTTGAGACAGGGGTCTTGCCTATATTGCCCAGGCTGGTCTTGAACTCCTGGGCTCAAGTTATCCTTCTGTCTCAGCTCCAAGTAGCTGGGACCACAGATTCATCACCATCCCTGGCTTAATACTGTTTTGGTAGATCTCTAGACAAGCTGATGGAGTGTAACTGGTCAATTTAAAGTTGCAAGCTGTCTTACCATTGGTTTTGATAGATGCCTACACAGGCAGATAGAGTGTAACTGGTCAATTGTAGGCTGTCTCTAATGCCTGCTAGCTTCTCAGTAGGAAAAATGACTTGAGAAATTCAGTTGAAGATAGCTCTTTTAAAAATGGCATAGATTTTACTTGGAATTTATCCGTTTTAGATCTTACCAGCTTATTGCTGGAGTAAGCAGACTGCCATTGAAACACACCAGTCAGATTGAACTTCAGACAGTTGGCAGTTCAGAAAGCTTTTACAGAGGGTTCGACATAATTTGAGTGTCAGAACATGGAGGCTAAGAGCAGGGGCTTTGCATCAGGCTGGGTTAGAATCATAGCTCCACCTGGGAACTGGCTCGAGCAATTCACCTGGTCTCTCTAAGCCTCAGTTTCCTTGTCTATAAAAATCAATAATAGCATCTACTAATGTTGGGAGGAGGTTTAAGTAAGAAAATGCAAATAAATGAAAATTACTGGCACTGTGCTTGACACATGTTGGTAACTATTATTAGGGTGCTTTAAAATCAATTTTACACATACAGATAGATCCTTTTCCAGAATCTGATCAGAGCAGGAACTAGGAAGATTGGAAAAAACTGCCCACAGTTTATTTATTTATTTATTTATTTTATTTATTTTTTTTTGCGGTACTGGAGGTTGAACGCAGGGGTGTTCTACCTCCGCGCTACGCCTCCGGCCCTATTTTTTTATGCTTTATTTTTGAAACCGGGTCTCACGAAGTTGCAGAGGGCCTCGCTAGGTAGAGATTGAGAGAGAGAGAGAGAGAGGAGAGGGGGAGAGAGAGATATCGCATGTGCGCTGAGGTTGGCCGCAAACCCGGATCCTCCGGTGTCCGCCTCCCAAAGTACTGGGATTACAAGCGTGTGCCACCACGCCTGGCCACAGTTTATAAGAAAATTAAGCCTCCTTGAAGTCTAGAGTTAGGGTCTAGGGTTCCATAATCTCAGTCCTAAATCTGATCTCATTACCGATTTTACAGCCAAGGAGGCAAACGCCAATTGAAGTAAGGTCTTAACTGGATAAGCTCCAGTTCACACTTTCATACTCGCTTTCATGTGCCACATGATTCATCTGTCCAAGACTTTCTCTGTTATCCTCTCAAACCAAGAACTAGAAGACCAGGGCCCACTTTGCTAAACATGGGCCTAGTGGATAAAACCAGCTTAAAAAAAATTCCCTTTAATACTCTTTTTTTTTTTTTTGCGGTACCGGGGATTGAACCCAGGGGTGTTCTACCTCCGCACTACACCCCCAGCCCTATTTTTTATACTTTATTTTGAAACTGTGTCTCACGAAGTAGAGAGAGAGAGGGCCTCACTAAGTAGAGAGAGAGAGAGAGAGAGAGAAAGACAGGGAGAGAGAGAGAGAGCGAGCTGAGGCTGGCCGCAAACCCAGATCCTCCGGTCTCCGCCTCCCAAAGTACTGGGATTACAAGCGTGCGCCCCCACGCCCGGCTCACCCAGCAGTTTGGATCCACGCTTTGCTCCACTTGTGGGAGAAGGAGTGGGAGCCGAAGTCCAGGCTGACGCCTACCATGCTCTTATTCTTGATTGCTTTGTGCCTTCCAGGAAACATCATTATGGTCGCCACCAACGAAGACAATAATAGAATCCCTGCCGTTCTTAGTGATATGCAGTGGGTACTTGCATATCCTAATGGCCCACTGGAGTGCTATGTTTATTGTATCTTCTCTCTTTTTTCTTTTTTTTTTGGTGGCAAGTTGGTCTCAGTTATTCAAATATTTACCTCAGTTCCATCTCCTAAGTATCTCCTTAGCGTGGTGGCTTTTCTCCATCTTCGCCGACACTATGGAGTTGAGGCCACTCTCTGGTCACTCATATTAGTTTCCTGTGAATGGTGTAACAAAGTACCGCATGCGTGAGTGGCTAAAAACAACAGACAGCAGCTTCACGGGGCTGAAAGCGAGGCACCGGCGGGCTGTGTTCCTTGCAGAGGCTCTAGAGAGGATCCATTTCTCACGTCTTGCAGCTCTGGCGGCTGCCAGCATTCCTTGGCTGTGGCCACGTCACTCCAGGCTCTGCCTCTGGGTCACAGTGCCTCTCTTCTGTGTGTCAGATTTCTGCCTCCCTCATGTGAAGATACATGTGCTTGCATGTAGGGCCCACTGCACAGTCCAGGACATCTCCCCATCTCAAGATCTTCCATCTACGCACATTCAAAAAGACCTCTTTTGAGCCGGGTGTGGTGGCGCACGCTTGTAATCCCAGTACTTTGGGAGGCGGAGACGGGAGGATAAGGGTTTGCGGCCAGCCTCAGCTGTCTCTCTCTCTCTCTCTCTCTCTCTCTCTCTCTCCCTGTCTCTCTCTTTCCCTGTGTCTCTCTCTCTACCTAGTGAGGTCCTCTGCAACTTCGTGAGACCCAGTTTCAAAATAAAGTATAAAAAAAATAGGGCCGGGGGTGTAGCGCAGAGGTAGAAAGCCCCTGGGTTCAATCCCCGGTACCGCAAAAAAAAAGACCTCTTTTTTTGCCATATAAGGTAACATTCACAGTTTCTGGTGGTTGGGGTGTACATATCCTTTGGGGGGGGGACTCTTTTTGGCCTATGATATCCCTAGATATGATATCCCTAGACTTTTGCATCTATCTCTTCCTCCTTTCTCCATCTTCCTTTAAACATGAAGATCAATTCATGTCATGGTCTGCCTTAAAACGCTTCAGTGCTAGTTCCGTGAGAGCCTGTGGTCACCTCTCCACCTTTTCTCCTGCTACTTTCCCTTCCTCATCATGTTCTACTCGGGCTCAACTTCCTCCAGTTCTTGGGGCAGCTGGGTTTGCTCTTCTGGGCCTCTGTTGTCTTCCTCTGCCCGAGACACTCACTCGCCCACCTCTGTTTTAGTTTACCACCCAGTTCTCACCTGGACTTTGGGCTTTGCTTCCTCCAAGAAGGTTTGCTGTCCCCGCCTGGGTTAGTTGCACCTTTCTGTGTGCTCTGAGCTCCCACATGCTGGGGACAGGCTCCCTATGTGCACACCTTGTTCACGGGATGTTCAGGCACCTGTCATGGTGCCCGACACACAGGAGGTGCTTAATAAGTGGTGAGAAAACCTGTAGGAGGGCCGCCTTTCCATCCACCCTACCAAGAATAACGCTCAGCTGAGAGCGCTACCGCATGCAGAAGAGATCTTTGCTGGAGAGATGGTGTATGTGGATGCCAAACGTTCCCACAGATCTTTATTTTTAAGCACAAGTCAAAAATCCTGTGTCTATGAGATCGGAGAAAATATTTTCATGCTTATTATTCTGTTTTCTTTCAGGCCATTCCTGTGTTTCTCACTTTGCATAATGTAGCCGAAGTTATCATCTGCGGGTACCAGAAGTGTTTTCGGAAAGAGGTAAATGCTCATGCAAAATGCTCGGTTCTCTTCCCTCGCTTTAAATTTCGAAGAGGCACTTTTCTTTTCAAATGGCCAGATGAGTGTCTGTTCCTGCCACCAGTTTCCAGTCGAGACTGCCTGATTGTGGTCACTAATTTTAGGGAATCTGTTTTTTTTTTTTTTTGCAGTACTGGGGATTGAACCCAGGGGCATTTTACCTCTGAACTACACCCCCAGCCCTATTTTTTATTCTTTATTTTGAAGCAGGGTCTCAGGAAGTTGCAGAGGGCCTCACTAAGTAGCTGAGGCTGGCTGCAAACCTGCAATCCTCCTGTCTCAGCCTCGAAAGTACAGGGATTACAAGTGTGTGCCACCACGCCTGGCTGGGAATCTGGTTTTAACATTGCTCAGTTGGTCAAACATTTGTGGCAATGCTTGTTGATGTGGATGCAACACCAGGGCAGAGCTGAACCAGAACCTCCGGAGACAAAGGAATTCGCTGTGGGCCTGGTCGGGAAGCATTTCCACCCCACCTAGGCCCAGTAGCACAGGAAAATGCACTCAGGGTGCCGGAGCGTTTGCCTGCCCTGGGGAGCTTGGCTTTTCTTTCTGATCCCAGCTCTACCTCCACCAGCCAGAGCAGGTCGTTCACCTTTGGCGCCGCCATCTGTGAAAGTCCATAGTAAGGACACTCCACTTACGGAGCTCTTGGGAAGGTACAACAGCTGTGCATGTGTAGGCGCTTCCACCAGGAGCTCTGCACCAGCTGTGACTGTGCGTGTTATCAGTGCTGGTTTTAGTTGGTCCCATGGCCTGCTGTCTGCTGGGTCTCCCCTGGCACCTGACATGCAGAGGGATCAGATGGAACTGATCTGTTTCTCTAGACCTGCTTCTCACCTGGGAATCCTAACCCTGGTCAGCATCAGCCAAGTCAGAAACAAGGAGTCCCCTTCCACTCCCAGGTCTGCTTTCCCTCCTCTCCGTTCCCGCTGCTGTGGCCACACTCATTCAGGGCCTCTCTCAGGGTGGCCTGGCTGGGGCAGCATGGGGCCTGTATCCATTTCTCTGTGGCTGTCCCACAACTGCAGCGGGTGCTGGCAGCCTCTTGGCTCTTTCAGATCACCTCCATGTGGGGGAGGGTTCCCCAGTCCTCAAGGATGACGAGCATCTGCCTCTGACACTTTACTTACCACATCATTGTGCAGTTTCCCTATTTCATCAGTTCTACCACGTGCTGCTTTTTATCACCTTTTAACTGATCTAAAATCAAGAGACTTATAATCATTGTGTGTCTGGTGTAATTGTTTTCTTTCTGAGTTTTTACAGTTGGTGTCATCTTAGATTCAACTAAGCAGGGTGTTGTCTCTGTGTCTCTGCCCAGCTTCCTTTGCGCCTTCTCAGGGCTGAGTCTCTTCATAGAATTGGTGAGCTGGGCATGGTGGTGCATTCCTGTAATCCCAGTACATGGAAGGCTGAGACAGAAGGATCACAGGTTCAAGGCCAATCTCAGCAATTTAGCAAGACCCTGTTTCCAAATAAAAAATAAAGTAGGGCTGGGGTGTAGCTTGGAGGTAGAACACCCCTGGATCCAATCCCCAGTACAACAAACAAACAAACAAACAAACAAACTGGTGTTGAGCTTACTAGTCACCTAGTAGTCAGAAAGTACTCTGAGAGCTGCTCAGCTCGAAGAGACAGACTCATGACACTCAAATTCCAAAAAGCTTTCTTAGTCATGAGACGGACACTCTTAGGAGTTTAAAAATGAAGACCTGAACCTGGTCTAGGGGCAGGATCAAGCCACCTCCACAGGGCTTTGTTTCCTGATGGACAAGTTGAATCCTATAGATGAAGCGGGTGTAGGACTTGGGGTTAGAGAGTCCCCCAGGATTTTCCATCCAGCAGGAGACCCTCCTCCACCCTGCAGACCAGGGGCCCGGCTGAGAGCACCTGTCCTTGCAAACAGCTGGATGAATGCCAGAAGATTTTGAATCTCCAACTCCATGTCATCAGTAATGCAAATCAACATCTTTTTTTTTTAAATCTGGGGGAAATTAGAAAACAATTGAGTGGGTAACATTTTAAAATTATTTTTGAAAAGTCTATCTTTCATGAGTAAAATAAGAGAAGCAGCTGTACAAAATGCAGAGGAATAAAGCTCCGGAAATTAACTGTTCCTGCTTCTCCAAGAAACCCACTGTATTTTTAATAGACGTTTTTTCTATGCATGTACATAGATGTATTTACACAAGGATAAAACATCCTGTTTTTCCATTTAACAATTTGCCAGGAATCCCTATTCCTGCACTGTTCCACATTGGATGGAGCACACTGTGATGGCCAGTCCTTCCTGGCAGACTTGCAGGTGGTTTCCAGCAGTTGAGCATTAAAATCTGCTCTGTGATGAAGGTTGCTACGTATTCTCTTGATGTTACTTACATTCTTAAACCCATGGTGGGGAGCCTTGGCGAAGTGGTCCCATTTCATGAGGAACATGGTTGCTCCGCACTTCACAGACTGTCAAATGTTATAGTAAGACTATTTGGTCCATTATGTGTAGGTTTTACTAGAATCAATTTTGGAGAGTAAAGTTGACCTCTCATGACCTTGTTCCCAGATTATGAGAATAAACTCAACCTAGAACCTACAGTTCATTTTCATCATCCACAGCTGGCTCTTTGTGTATGCGATTGCACACAACTGCACACATACAGTTTGTCTATAAGGCAGTATGGCTTGTGGAATTAATTTTCTACCTTGCAGATATATTAGAATACAGCTATTCATTGTTCAAAATTTATTAGTTATATAGTAAGTGGCAGATATTTTTGCTAGGCCTAAAGGTACAGAGATATAGAAGATATTTATTACCCTTACAGAAGAGCTCAGGGTTGAGTGGAGAAGCCAACATGCAGATGTGGATTGTAACGCCCATAAGATGTCACACAGGCTAGAACAGGGGGTGGATGGATGGGAGGGGGACCACCAGGAAGTCAGCTTGGAAGGAGCAGGGCAGGCTTCCCCAGGGGCTGGATCTTAGCTGAGCCACACAAGATGGGTCAGGATTTTCCAGTTGCACAAGGAGAAAGGACACTCTGGGTAGGTGGAGGAGGCAACAAATGAAGGCTGGTGGCTTCAGGGGACCAGCGGGATGTCACTGCAGAACTGGTAAGCCGGCTAGGGTGGGAAAGGGTCAGATCTGAAACCAGAATGCCTGGGTCCAAACCCCATGGCCGTGGATGACTTCCCTAATTTCTCAGTGTGTTGAGTGCCCTCAGCTCTAACAGAGCACTCATGACTGTTCATTATCCCATAATTAAATAAATCAATACACGTAGAGCCCTTAGAGTAGCACCCGGCACAGAGCAAGTAGCCTTCAGAGTGAGTGAGCTAGCCCAGAGTAATGCTAACCACTTACTATTCATTTGGGCAATATGACTTTTGAGTTGTGCTGACTCATTTGGAAGCTGAGGTGTTACTGGGATTCATTACTAGGTCATTTCTGCACCGAGGGATCTGGAATGAGCCAAATAAATCCTCAGTTGTTTTCGGAGCTGTTACTTGTCTTCACTCCCTGTCTCAGGTTCTAGGCTCTTTGAGTCCAAAGGCTTAAAATTGAAAACGAATCTGCCTTCCACGGGAGGGTGAACTCTTTCAGGCACTGGATGGAGTTGTCATCTTGTGACGCAGAACCTGCAGTTCCTGGGTCATCCCTTCAATCCCTTCAGTCTCTATCCTCTATACTCCTGCTCTCCCACCAGACTGATGAGATTTTTGTTAAATTTGGCTCAGCATCTTTTAGTAACACATTTTACCATAACAGAGACAATTTTGCAGGTATTGTGAGCCCAGGCCCCTTTGCCCTGGTTGGGTATACTCTTTGCATTTAGGGAGTAACTGTGCCCGCCAGGGGGCAGTGCAGCCATGGTGGCTTTGCTTGCTGTTCCGGCAGAGGCGGGACTGGACAAAAATCAGAGATTAAAGAGCCTAAAGATGTAAGCCATAGCTTTGCACACAAATAGAATCTGCTTAGTAAAATAACAAAAACGTATTTAGTAACACTCTCAAACTTTAGATAGTCTTCACAGCAAACCACATATGTTTTTCTTGTCAACTCTTTACTTCTAAACAGTATGTTTATACTTCACACTTCATCTGAACTGGTATCAAAAATGATAGTTTGTCCCAGCTAGAGAAATAATTCTTCTGAAATCTCCAGAATGAATCTGTCCTCCTATCTGTTTCTTCTATCAAATGTAGAAGAATCTGTGCTACTTCCTGCTAAATCTTACTTCCTCAATTCAAAGTATTAATTTCATTAAACTGACTGATTAGCAGGAGTTTATACAGGTACAATCCAAATTAGAATTTCTTCATTGCAGGAAGTTTTAAGTGCCAAGTTTACATTCTCCCAATTTGCGATTTCTTTCTTCTCTCTAGGGATGGAATAAAATGTCCCTTCTCCTTTTTTCTGTTTCTTATTTTTCACATCATACCAGATAATTTATAGGACTGCTTAGAGTCAGAACTGCATAAATGAAAGGAATAATCAAAGAGACAGACCTGTGGCCCAGTGTGGTTGCACGCACCTGTAATCCCAGCTACTTGGGAGGGTAAGTCAGGAGGGTCACAAATTTGATGCCAGCCTGGGCAACTTAGTGAGACCCTGTCTCAAAATGAAAAGTAAAAAGTTGGGGATGTAGATCGGTGGTAGAACACTTGCCTAGCAAGCATGAGGCCCTGGGTTCAATCCCTAGTTCAAAACAGATGGCTGGCTGGCTGGCTGGCTGGATGGATGGATGAATGAATGAGACAGACCTAGAAGAGCAGTTGAACTAGAGCTGAATTTCTTTTCCTCACTATGGGTTACATCGATTACTCTTTCTCTCCTTGGCTTGGTGTGTGGGAGTTGTGAAAGTTGGCCTTGACAGCACTTTGCTTTTAGCAGATAAACATAGTTCTAATGGTTGAAAGTGCTTTGCCGCAGTGATTCATCTCTGGAACTGAGTCATCCTTCATTGGTCCAAGCAGAGAAAGCTTCAATAAATACTAAAGTGCAGCGAGCTCTTACAGCCCCCTAATAAATTTACTCATAATTTATTTGCCTCTTAATCTACATGTTTTCTTTAAAGGAGAAAAAAATTTTAAAGACTAATTATGTCTCTTTACTTTCATACAGAAAACATCTCCTGCAAAGATCTGTAGGTAAGTTAAAAAACAAAACAACCCTATAAAATATAAGATTAAACTTGATTTTAATTTGGCTGATAAGCTGTTGAATATTCTTGCTCCAGGAGTTGAGGGAGAAATTTATTATAAGCAGTCATACAACTCTATTTTGTGTCTTATTTTATTTTTAGGCACTGGGGATTGAACCCAGGGGCATTCTACCTCTGAGCTACACCCCCAGCACTATTTTATTTTTGAAACAAGGTCTCATTAGGTTGATAAGAGTTTCACTACTTGCTGAGGCTGTCCCCGAACCTGCAATCCTCCTGTCTCAGCCTCCCATGTATTGGGATTACAAGTGTGTGCCACCACGCCTGGCGTATTTTAAATTTCTTTCTCTTTTTTTTTCTGCAATATTTTATTCCTAAAGGAAAAAACAAAAGCAGTGTGCTAGATTTCAGCCTTTGGTGCTTCAAAACTTTGCCAATAGTTGTGCAATACCAGGGGAAAATGAAATGGAAACAACTTAAAATTTAAAAAATAATGTTTAAGCCGGGCATGGTGGCATATGCCTGTAATCTGAGTATTTGGGAGGCTAAGACAGGATGATCGCAGGCTCAAGGCCATCTTTGGCAATGTAGCAAGACTCTCAGCAACCTAGGGAGACTCTCAGCAACCTAGAGAGAGCCTGTTTGAAAACAAAGATAAAAAGGGTTAGGAGTGTAGATTGGAGGTAGAATGCCCTTGGGTTCAATCCCCAGTACCACTAAAAAATAAATAAATAGTGTTTACAGTTTATTGGGCCTCTAAGATTTTACATGGTGGGAAGAGCACTAGCCTATGAGTCCCAGTATCTGAATTTCAGTCCTGCAATTTGCACAACAGAGTGATTGGTGGGCAGGTGTCATCGTCCTTTGAGCCTCAGTTTCCCTGGCATAGCCTGGCCTGGGCTGGACTCTCATGCAGGTCCTTCCACCTCCGCATTCTTGTTCTAACCTGGTGCTTTGGTCTCTGACTGCTTCCTGCTTCCTCTGCAGTAACTAAGCTCAGTCCTGTAGATAAAAAGCCAACAGAGATGCTTTGATACATGGATTTAGGATTTTTGTTTCAGATATTTCTGGGCTTTCATCCAACTCCCCTCATTTTAAAAAATGTTTTTGCCTTTATTATAGGCTGCAACTTGAAAGAAAAATGTAAAACAAAATCTCAGGACTCGCCACTTGTTTAAAAGGAGATTAACAGGTGTTAAATCCCTGATGTAGTTAGGTACTGTTCAAGGCCAAGTATGGTGGGAAGCAGGCAGCTATCTCGCCCTGGGGATCTCCCATCTCCATCATCCTTAAGGGGTTGTCTGCTTGAGGGATCTCGAATGCTCATTCCCTGGGGGTGTGGAAGCATCCTGTATTCCAGAAAGCTTTCCACTCTGGTAGACACCAAACCCATTAGGATCCTTTCCTCCCACCTAAAACCTGCCTATCGCACGTGATGTGGACCTGCCCCATTATTGGAGATGACTGAGTTTGACCGTTTGGTTAAGGTGGCATACAGAGGACTTCAGTGTGCTTTCCGTGGTATTTTTACTTTTGCAACTGGCACGATTGTGATCTGATTGCCACTCATGTTTTTTGGGGGCCTGTAGTTGGAAAACCCCCTTTTATCAGACACTGGATAGGCACACACACTGCTTTTCTTGAGAGCCAGCTCTGGTTTTTGGGTGTCCTGCAAATGCCTGGCTCTAGAAACGCTGGCTGAGCGTGGAGAAGGAAATGTCTGGTCTAAGCCCTCGGAGCATGAACGGACACTGGGTTGTTCTCGCAGGCTCTTTGCCTCCTCCTAACTCCAGTGGATGCTTTCAACCTCCACACTCTCTGGGAAGCGCTTTGATGTTGAAAGGTGAAGCTGTCTGTTTTATCTGCCTGTCCACAGTGCCCTCTTCCTCCTGGCCGCTGCGGGGTGCCTTCCCTTCAACGACTCCCAGGTAAGTCCAGGTGAACTCCTTGTGCCTTCAAAGGATCTTTTACTCTCTGAAGCCTCCTGTATGTGCACAGTTCCCTGGTCCTTTCTTTTAGAATCAGGATAAGCTGTCCTGCGCAAAGGCACTCAGAAGCTCTCAGGCTGTACGCCTATTGGCCCAGCCAGCACCGGTCCCCAGGCCTTACAGCCCTGGCCCTGGGTGCCGGCAGTCTGCCCTCTGTCCGTGCCTCCCACTCCTACCCTGCACCCCCACTCCTAAGTTGCCCCAGCCTCAGGCATTGAGGCGAAGTTGATTTTCCCTCTCATCCTTAGGGCCTCTTCTAGGGAGTGATTTTCACCTTGCTATCCTGTCCCAAAGTCAAGTTGTCATTACGAGGCACTGAGGACCCGTCACCCCAGTAGTCATTGCATCGCTCGGTCTTTGTTTTCCCCCTCCCTTCCTTTCTCCTCCAGCATTCTTAAGTTCCCACCGAGTGTCAGGCACAAGGCACAGTTTCTCAAGGCACAAAGTTAGAGTCAATTCAGAGCAAAGAGGAGGCAACAGACAAGTCCACGGATCATTACAACACAGGGAGGCCAGGGCTCTGTCCAGGGGGCCCTGGGCTAGGAAGCACCAAGAAGGCCCAAGGACTCCGGAAATGGAACAGCTCACAGCCATCAGGATCCTGCTGCATGCCAGGCCCTGGGCCAATGCTTTATGTGCCCTATTTTATTTATCTATTTATTTATTTATTTATTTATTTATTTATTACTTGATCTTACCTTAACAAATACACCTGAAGTGTAGATTAAAATTTCATGTTTGTTTTTTTTTTTTGCGGTGATTGAACCCAAGGGCATTCTACCTCTGAGCTCCACCACCAGCCCTATTTTTTATTCTTTATTTTGAAACAGGGTCTCGCTAAGTTGCGGAGGGTCTTACTAAGTAGCTGAGGCTGGCCGCGAACCCAGATCCTCCTGTCTCAGCCTCCCAAGTACTGGGATTACAAGCGTGTGCCACCATGCCTGGCCCTATTTTATTTAAAATCTTATAACAATTCTGTAAGGGCAGGGGTTATTATTATCTTCATTTCATAGCTAAAGAATAGTGAGGCCCAGAAGGTCACCAGCTAATGAATATGTGGAGATTTTAGAATATAACCCAGGTCTTTCTGACACTAGAGCCAGATGCTTACTGAGCCTAAATATAAAAGGGTGAAGAAGAATTAGCCAGGAGAAGAGAGCAGGCAGAGTCTTCAGGGGTCATGAGTGTGCTGGGATTCAACTTTATTGAGCACCTACTATGTGTCTGTCCTCTTCAAGTCTAAACTTAAATACATTTCCTCTTGGAATTTATAATCTAGTGTCAGGCAGGTGGAGATGGAGACAGGACTAAGGGAGCTAGAATGTGCCCGATGAGTAATAGAAGAAGAGGGTGTTCTCCTTGGCCAGTTGTGGGGGGAAGCATTTGTGCTTGGGAAAATGCAAGTCATCTTTGTTCTCTGGGGATGTCGGGCTGTAGACGTGACTGGATGGGCTGACTTGTCATAGCGGTCCTTGACTGTCATGACTTTAGATTTGAACAGTGTGGTGGCAGTGTGGGGTAAGGGGTGCTGGAGGCAGTCCAGTTGGGAAGATGTTGTAGACTACTGGGTGATAATGAGGAGGAACAGACCTAACACTCCAAGAGTCTGATTGGAACTCCTGCTTGGCACTGTGGATTGAAGACTCAGGTTTCTGATTGCCATACTGGATCCTGTTTATACTTACAGACATTTTTCCCTTTTTTAAATCCCATGTTACAGTTCGATCCAGATGGATATTTTTGGGCTATAATTCACATATTCTGTGTAGGTAAGTTTTAAATGAATGCTTACAAAAAAATGAATGCTTACTTAAATAATGGAGGTTTATTATTTAGTCCTTATTGTATACCCATTTTATTTTGTGTGTATGTGGCACTGGGGATCGAACCCAGGGGCATTCTACCTCTGAGCTATACCCCCAGCCCCATTTTATTTTTTACTTTGAAACAGGGTCTCACTAAGTTGCTGGGGCCTCGCTAAATTGCTAAGATTGGCCTCAAACCTGTCATCCCCCTCTTGGCCTCCCAAGTACTGGGATTACAGGTGTGCACCATTACGCCTGGCTGTATATACATTTTTCAGTGACCCTGGACAATAGGAAATTAAATCCAAGGTGTTAAGGTTAAAATTAAATGAGCATTTTCTGGATTAGCTGTTCTGTTTTGGAGTTTTCATCAAATGTTTCCCTTTCCAGTTGGGTTTCCTCTTTTTTGTGATAAATATTAACCACCTCTCTGTGACTGGGGTTTTGCTTGCTCAAGCTCACTCATGGAATGCTGGTGGGTCTTTCCTAAAAATGGCAGGAGGGAACCCAGAAGGTCATATCAAAACCACTCTCAGCAGCATACAAAAAAGTTAAGTTAATGAAATAGAAGGACCATCTGATTTTATGTTGAATCATGTGTTAGGTGTTTCTCATCTGTGGTCTCGGGGGGCGGGGGGGAAGCGCAGTGCCCTGACTTTGTTAACACAGCAGAAATGTTCAGCAGTCCCCAGGTGTTTCTATTTCCTGTGTGTATCCTGTGAAGGAAATAATCCTATTAATTTATCCACCTGTCCATCTTGAAGCTTTTCTTGCCCAGTACTTGAAGGACTGACCTGCGCTATCAGGGAGGATTATGGAATTCACATCTCCATGATCCGCCAGTGTTGCTGGCCTCCTCCTGTCGATGTGTGTGACCCTCATAGAGCAAAGGGGACCAGTGGTTGCACCTTTGGGCCCTTCTCCTTGAGAATTTTGTGCTCCTTTGTAAGCACAGGCAGCTTTTTAAGCAGAATGCCAGGCACCATTCACTCATGTTGCTTAATTTCCAGGCGCTTATAAAATCCTACGGAAGTCCCAAAAACCCAACGCGTTAAGGTAAGCTCCCCATTTTGGTGAGTTCTTTGGTTAAAGGAAAAGGGCTAGACTCGTGTCCTGAGCTTCTTCCATTCCACCTGAGACTCTGCGGTCTGGTTGCAGGAGGGCATCACACAGCCCTGAAAGCTGTGTCTCCTCTTGATGCTGTCTCTGGCCACTCCTGGCCAGGCCCAGCTCCAGCTGAGGTGTATCAGCCTTTAGCCGTGTGTGCAGAGGCATGGAAGCCTTGCTCCCTTCCTTCAGGGGTGGCCATTTAGATGAGAATTTAATGAAATGCATGTGTCCAGCTGCTTTGGGGCCCAATCGACGGTGCCCAACTTAGAGGGACAGCTCTGTTTTCTTGTTTCCTTGATCCTCTCCCCACTTGACTCAGTTTACACCAGGAAGTCTCCCCATTTACTAGCTGTTTTTGGAAAATGAGGCATTTGTTGCAGGCAGGCAGTGAACAGCCGTGGCAAATGTAAATGACAAACGACAAGAATTGTGGCCTCAGCTGAGCTGCAGCTACAGGTTGCTGCCTGAGACTGGCCAGTGGCCTCTGGGTGTTGGGGCTTCCTGAAAGCCACAGAGGAAGGGTCTGAAAGGAACGACTCCACATGGAAGATCCTGCACTCTGAGGACTCGTGGCTTCCACCCCTTAAACACCTGTGATTCTTTCAAGGAAGTGTTTTTGCAGCAAGAAGCCAGTAGAGTTATCTTTAAAGATAGGATGCCCAGATAAATTTGAATTTCAGATAGGCAACAAATAATTCTTTTAGTTTAAGTATGCCCCATGTGATACTTGCAACATACACTAAAACATTACTCTTTATTTGAACTTCAAATATATTTGAGGGCCCTGTATTTTTATTTTTAAATATGGTAGCCCTAGAAGCTAGTCCAGTTGCCATCCTTTGAAAGTGGCCAGTGTACACATGGGAAGCAATCAGCCACAGGTGAAAATGTGTGTAATTATAATAAACTAGGAACTGTTTTTTAAAAACGAACGAGGGTAAGCCAGACATGGTGGCTCACGCTTGTAATCCCAGTACTTGGGAGGCTGAGACAGGAGGATTACAGGTTCGAGACCAGCCTCAGCAATTTAGTGAGGCCCTACGCAACTTAATGAGACCCTGTTTCAAAACAAAAAATATAAAAAGGGTTAGGGGTGTAGCTTAGAGGTAGAATGTCCATGGGTTCAATCCCCAGTACCACACACACAAAAAAAAGAAAAAGAAAATTATTCTGTGCAAATTTAAATTTATTTATTTATATTTCCGGTCTCCGCCTCCCAAGTACTGGGATTACAAGCATGAGCCACCACGCCCGGCTTAAATTTTTTTAATTTAGTAATAAAAATATATTTTAAAAAGTTGTTGCAGGTTAATAAAAAAACTCGGAACTGGTTCTGAATATAAAATACTCTTCCTATTTATTGATAATTTACAAAAGGAGTAACATATATAGAGAGATAAAATTTATTCTTAGAGGATAATAAGTGTTTTATATATTAAAAAACTACTTTCATTATTTCATATGTCTTATATTTTTCTCTCTTATTCCTTAGTGACATTGACCAGCAGTACTTAAACTATATATTCAGGTAAAATATAATTTACATTTTTAAAGGACAATGCATATTCTTCTAGAGCTAATGAGTTTTTATTTTCCAATAATATTTTGATTAGCATTCTGAGCAAATGGGCCTTCCAGGAAAGCAAGATAAATAATTTGTGAGATGGCCGGAATGGAAGAAAACAAACAGTAGTCCTGCCCTTAGAGCAGGCAGGAGGGGCCTCTGTCCAGCCCTGAACTTCAGAAGGCCACACAGCTTCCCCTGGAGGATGAGGGACATTTCATCCTGAGCCCACCTCGCTTCTAGACGGTGCCCTACAATCCATACCCGGTTGGTCCTGAGCTCGGTTCCAGGGCTTCCCTGGGTCTATTTTCCCAACTCATTCCTGGGCCCAAGGGGCCAAAGAGAGACAGTTACTGGGAGGGGATGCAGATGGAGGATGAGCCTGCCGGCTTAGGTGTCCACACACAGGTGCTTGAAGCTCTCAGGGTGCAGGATGGAGCCTGTGCTGGGAAAAGAGGAGGGCACATAGGGAGGCCGGAGCCAGAGGCCACATCGCCCCGTGCTGCCACCTTCTGACTTTAACCCCCAAGCACTCTCGGAGTTCTAAACTTTAATCTAAGCCGGGCGTGGTGATGCACGCTTGTAATCCCAGTACTTGGGAGGCTGAGACTGGAGAATCTGGGTTCGCAGCCAGCCTCAGCTACTTAGTGAGGGCCTCTGCAACTTAGTGAGACCCTGTTTCAAAATAAAGAATAAAATATAGGGCTGGGGGTGTAGCTCAGAGGTAGAATGCCCCTGGGTTCAATCCCCAGTACCGCAAAAAAAAAAAAAAAACCATGAAATTTTAATCTAGACTTCAGGTGTATTTGTTAAGGTAAGATCAAGTTTGAGGCTTGCTTTATACCTGTTCAATATGGTATATGGACTTCTGTTTGTACCCTTGCCCCAGCCAAGCAGAGGATGGGGTCGGCCTGCTAAACAGAAGAGCTGGGGATTGTTCTTGGATCTCTGTAGCCTCAGACTGTGCACTGCAGGGACCTGATGGAGAAAATGAGATTTGCTGCTGAACCCAAGATTGCTTAATTTAGTGACTTTCAGAAAAGAGGATCACGGTTGGAGATGTGCCCCAGCATTTGGTTGTGTGGATTTCTGGAGGAAGTTACTCGACTCAAAATGTTCAACATGAGCTGCATACTCCATTTGCAGAGAACGCTTATAAATATCTTAGTATTTATTAAAATGCCTTTTCATATGCAAGATCTACCCCAGGCATGACTGTGAGCCGCCTTTGTACTCAGCAGAAAACAATCATTAGTTCCACCCTGCTCAGACCCCCCAGTTGTCTTTCAAGAGACTTTTCAGAACGTGCAGAAGTCTCTTGGTGTTTTGGGGGTGTCGCTTAATGGTAGAGCACTGTCTAGTTTGCATGAGGCCCTTGGTTCAATCCCCAGCACTGAAAAAAGTTTCCAAGACATTGGGCCACATTAGGCAGATCTCTACAAAAGGTGAAGTCACATCATGCAACAAAGGAATAGGGATGTGGAAAAACGAGTCTCCGTGACCCTTAGCCCTTTCTTCTCCACCTTCCACCTGGTGTGAGGATCTTTATTGCCTGTGAGTCGGCTTTCTGGCTGAGGCTGTGGCACACCCTGCTAAAGCCAGGACTCTTGTTTCCAAGTTTCTTCTTCCAATACAAGTGGCGAGGAACCAAGGAAGACCACTATTCGATCTCCCACCGGCATGGATGCGGAGGGAATCAGTGTCCAGAAATGTGCGATCTGCTCCGACTGATGGTTGGCCTTGGCTGGGCCAGCCCAGAGCATTGCATGCCAGGACGAAAAATTGGTTTGAGCTTTCAGTATTTTGAGAGAAGCAAATAGTTGGATGGTTCTCTGCCTCTGGCAGAACTCCTACTTTATCCAGGATGTATTTGCTCCCTGACCCTGACTTTTTGGTGTTTCTAATATAAGAGAGAAGAATAAGGCCCGAGGAGGGGGAATGGGTGAAGGAAAGGAAAAAGGGGAAGGTCGTATATGGAAGGTCGTACGCTGAAAATAAAGCGGACATGGCTTTGATCTGCATTTTGGGGAAATGTAGGTAAAACTTAATGAATGAATATTATAGGATATCCTTGTAGCACCGATTCTTTTTATTTTTTAAGATTTTTAAATTGGTGCATTATAATTATACATATTAGTGAGATTGATTGTTATTCCTTGTTACAATTTGCACATGCACATAACATAATTTGGTCAATTTCAGCCGGGCATGGTGGCACACGCTTGTAATCCCAGTACTTGGGAGGCTGAGACAGGAGGATCGCAGGTTTGCAGCCAACTTCAGCTACTTAGTGAGGCCGGCCACAACTTAAGGAGACCCTGTTTCAAAATAAAGAATAAAAATAGGGCTGGGGGTGTAGTTCAGAGGTAGAATGCCCCTGAGTTCAATCCCCAGTACCACACACACACACACACACACACAAAATTGGTCAATTTCATTCCCTAGTACCAATTCTTCTTAATATGAACCAGACTCTGGTCTCTCCCAGTCTATTAAATAGAAAATTACCATAATGTTGCTCACTCATTCCCCACCTTCTTATTTTGTAGATGAGATTTTTGTGCATATATGTCAAAGGAAAATAGGCATTCTGTCTGGGGTATGACTTAGTGAAACAGAAAAAATGTATTGGAGTTTGGCATATGGCGATTATAGTTCCCTCGTATTCTCCCATTTTACTTCCTGTGAGCATAGTGATGCTTTTTGGTTCACTACTATCTTCTCAGATATTAGAACAGGACTTGATATATGTTAGGCACTCAATAAATATTTATTGGACGAGTGAATTTAAAAAAGGTCTGCTGTTTGGTATGATATACCTTTAGCCCCATGTGGGTTCATACAGAAGTTGTAGGTTTGTAAGACAGGGTTTATATGTAGCTGTGAAAAAATATACTAGATGAGACTGGAGACTTTGCTGTGATTTGTTAGGCACTTGGGATCCAGAAATGAATAAAATATTGTTCATGCCTCCAAAGTGGTCACAGCGTAGGAATTAGGAGTGGGTTAACGCTATATTTGCAAACTTCCAAGTAGGGATTAGAGAGTCAACTCTTTTTTTTATTTCTTCCTATTTCTACCCCCTAATTTTTTACTTTAGGATCACTCTTTAGAGTGATTTGATGATGAGGTTTGGGGTACCATGGCAGGCCCTGGGAGTTATCTTGGGACGGAAAGAGGCCCTTCGTGCCCTGCCACAGGAGCAATCACTTCTGCTCCTGAAATTATAACCAAAAGAGCATGGAGTTAAAATAAAGAGTGTGTACAGATTAAGTGTTTTCCAAAGAACGACAAGATGTCAAACAAAGACTCGGGGAGCTCGTGTCAAGGACTAATGATTGCAGAGTCTCTGGTCTCCTGTAGTGTGTGCATTGTTCACAGCTACATGTAAACCCTGTCTCACAAACCTCCAACTTCTGTGTGGTTCCATGTGGGGCTCTTCTCCCTTCGTCGCCATTGCCTTTCTCCCAAGTGTCCTCTCCTCCTGCCTCTGCCGTGTGTGTGGTTGCTGCTCTAGAGGATGCAGGTAGGAAAAACCAAAAACGGTGCAGGGAGAGAGCTCCAGGGGAAGGACAGGGCTGGCGGGCTAACAGTGGTACCTGTTCATGATGACCGTCTTCCTCCACACTACCTACAATGTCACCACCCCCTGGAGATTCCCTGTTGTGATTCTCAGTCCTGGTGTGATTTAGAGCCACTGCGGCCTTAACAGAAAATAGCTGCTGCCCAGACCCTGCTCTCAGAGATTCTGATGTAAGCCTGCACGCTGGGCTATTCTGGAGTGCAGCCAGGGTTTAAAACCAAGCAGGCTGTCCCAAACTTTTTTTTTTTTATGTTTAAACTCTCTCCCATACTCAAATAGCAAGTTTTATCCCTAACCTCTAACTAGGTCAGCTGCTGGACATGATGGCACACGTTTGTAATCCCAGTACTTGGGAGGCTGAGACAGGAGGATTGCAAGTTCACAGTCAGCCTCAGCAACTTGTGAGGCTCTCTGCAACTTAGTGAGACCCTGTTTCAAAATAAAGAATAAAATAGGGCTGGGGGTGTAGCTCAGAGATAGAATGCCTCTGGGTTCAACCCCCAGGACCACACAAATAAATAAATAAATAACTAGGTCAGCTGCTTGGGTGGCATGGAGCTTTGATAGAAGATGGGAGATTTGGCCTACCGCAGTGGGCTTCAGGCAACATGCAGGAAAAATGGAGGGTTCAGGGATATAGAAGTTTCCAGAGAGGAAGAAGAGAGGGTGCCAGGGTTAAATGGGGCTCCCATTAGAGGAACCACATTTTTCTTTTACCCTTCCCCACCCTTTTGACATCTATTGAACATTAGTCTAGGTCATTTTTAGTCATACAGTTGATGGGATGGGTCAATTTGTGGCCAGTTGGAAATTTAACCATTTCTACACAGTTTATTTTATTTATTTATTTTTTTAAATTTTGAAACAGAGTCTCCTTAGGTTGATGAGAGTCTCATTACTGCTAAGTCTGTCCTCCAACCTGCGATCCTCTTGTCTCAGCCTCCCAAGTTCTGGGATTACAGACACCCGGCCTTACGCAGTTCGTTTTATGGAAAAAAAATATAGTCGGGTCACACTCAGTAGCTGACTTTTTTAAAAAAAAGTTTTGTTATTGGTGCATTGTAATTTTACATTTGGGAATGGAACCACATAGGACCCAGCTGTACCACTCTTGGGGGTCTTTCCAGAGGAATTGAAATTAGAATATTATAGTGATACATGCATATCCATGTTTATAGCAGCACAATTCACAACAGCCAAACTATGGAACCAGGCCGCTAGCTTTTAGATTGCAACCTATTTGTAATTTGGAGCTTTCTCTGTTTAGCTTTGAAATACTCTTGGTAAATTGAGTGTGATAATAGGGTCAGCCATAGCCAAGAAAAGTGACACATCTGGCCCTCAGGTGGGACAAGAGACCCTCAATCTGTCACAAGGGTGGATTCAATCCTCTTGCCAAAACATGAGACATTTCCAGGGATTCTCATTCTTTGAGGAGTTGGGTTTAGGCAGAATGAGACCAGTCAGTGTAGATGATTTGCTTTCAGGCAAATTTAACTATTTCCAAGTAAAATGGTGGAAATTTATGTTTTTATGCTTTGTTGTTGTTGCTGCTGGGGAAACTTTTTTGACTACTTTATTGTGTCTTTTGCAGTGTGGCGCTTCTGGCGTTTGCATCTCATCCCACAGGTAAACCTCTCAGTATGTGTTTGTTTTTTATATTGCCTGTTCAACCCAGTGCGCTGACCCTGGTTATTATCTCTGAAGATATCCCGTAGGAGAATACACTCCAAGAGGTCATATTCGAAACTGCTATAATGTAGCTTAGTGGAGCACTCACCTAGCATGCACAAGGTTTGGGTTCCATCCCAAACACTACAAATATTTAAATAAAAAAAAAAAACCCATTGTGGATTTATTGCCCAGGAATTTACTCCAATCGCTGCTTGAATTTTAGAGTCTGTGTTTTCATCTGGTATGATCTCAGATACACAGCTGGGTCTATTACCCACCAAGTAAACTAGCACTTGCTTTGTCCTTCTCTAGAGTAGGTAAATCATGAAAAGAAGGGATTGAACACAGGGGCATTCTATCTCTGAGCTGCACCCCCAGCCCTTTTTAGTTTTTGTTTTGAAACAGGGTCCCAAGTACTGGGATTACAGATGTGCGCCAACAAGCCTGACTCAGTTTTCTTAATTCTAGATTAATGTTAATTTTTAAAATTTACCTTCCTCCAGGCATAGTAGCGCACTCCTGTAATCTCAGTACTTGGGAGGCTGAGACAGGAGGATCGCAGGTCTGAGGACAGCCTCAGCAACATAGCAAGATTCCCAGCAACCTAGCAAGACCCTGTTTCTAAACAAACAAACAAACAAACAAACAAACAAACAAACAAACAAACAAACAAACGGGCTGGGAGTGTGGCTCAGAGGTAGAATGCTCTTGGTTTCACTCCCTAGTACCACAAAACAAAACAAACAAACAAACAAAAACTTACCTTCACCCAGTGCTTTCCATTACTCTGTAGTTGCTTTTCAGATTCAGGAACTCTCCACAACACTGTATTCCATTGTGGTTTTTATCTTTGAAAGGCTTTGAAGTCATGTTAGCCAGTTTTCTGTTGCTAATAACATAATACCGTAGACTAGGTAAATCATGAAGAAAACAGATTTGTTTGATTCTCAGTTCTCGTCCAAAGTTGCAGGGACACATCAGATGATGGTTTTCTTGCTGGCAAGAGACAGGGAGCAAGTGTGTGGTGTCTCCTCTGGTCTCTCTTTCTCTTCTGAGGCCACCAGTGTTCAATCATGGGCTCCACCTTGATGGCTTTAAGTCTAATCATCTCCAAAGGGTCCACCTCTAAACATGATAGGTTAAGTTTCCAACCATTTATTTATTTGTATGTTTGTTTTGCAGTGCTAGGGGTTGTACCCAGGGCCTTGCACATGCTAGGCAAGTGCTCTGCTACTGAGCTTCCCCCAGCACAAGTTTCCATTGTTTTAATTCCTCCCAGTGGGGATTAGATTTCAACACGAGTTTTGGAGAGGACACACCAAATTCAAACCATAGCAGAAGTTGATGCTAAAGATAAAACAGGCCGGGCGTGGTGGCGCACGCTTGTAATCCCAGTACTTGGGAGGCTGAGACAGGAGGATCGCAGGTTCATGGCCAGCCTCAGCAACTTAGTGAGGCCCTCTGCAACTTAGTGAGACCCTGTTTCAAAATAAAAGAATAAAATCAGGCTGGGAGTATAGCTAGGAGGTAGAATTCCCCTGGGTTCCATCCCCAGTACCAAAAAAAAAAAAAAAAAAAATATCGGTGTATGGCACAGCTAAAAGCACACGCTTTATTGCTTATGCTCCTGTGGCATGGTGGAGTATGTTGGGAAGAGCTGCGACTCAGAAGGATGGGGCTTCTTTGTCTCCCTCACCAAGTAGCCTTAAGACATAATTAACTCTAAAAAAAAAAAAACAACAACAACAAAAAACAAAACAAAAACCAATGCGTTTGACCACTGGTATGCATAAGGCACACCCAAGCCCTCAGGGTCCCAGTTGTCTCAGGTCTAAAATGGGTGAAGTGGATGGATTCTTTCTAAAGCCCCGCCTAGCTCTCAAAGCAATGGCAGCTTTCTGCTGGGGTTTTTAGCTGCTTCAGACTATGTAATTCAGACTCTATGAGCAAGTCTCCTCAGGGAATCTTTGATAGTAACCCAGGTGTAATGCTTCTAGATTGTAAATGCTGTGTCTGAGCCCATGTCTCCTAAGGATAATCCAGTCACTCCCCCCCCCCTTTTTGACCCTGGGGCACTCTACCTCTGAGCTATACCCTCAGCCTTAATTTAGTTTTTATTTTAAAACAGGGTTTTGCCAAGTTTCTGAGGACCTGGCTAAGTTGCTGAGGCTGTCCTCAAACCTGCAATCCTACTGTCTTAGCCTCCCAAGTACTGGGATTGCAGGTGCACACCCCATGTGTGGCACACACCAAAGTCCACCTATTTTTGTTTGCTACTGCCACGGCTGCCTGGTGACATCTCAGAGCTCTGAGATTTGCTGTTGAGTGTCCTCCCCGCTCCACGTGTTGGAGGCCCATCCTTTGTACAATAATAAATCCTATGGAGCCATGCTGTGAACCCTAAACAGTTTTTGCTTGCCAGTACTGCTGGTTAACTGCCTTCAGATCGTGCCTGTGTGCCTCATGCAGCCAGGCAGTGCTCACCTAACAGATGTTCAAGGTCCTTCCCCTTTGAAATGTGCTTTTTTCAAAAGCCTTTGAAAAGCTCTATCTGTTGATCCTGCTGGTTTACAGGTTCATTTACTTCCTGAATTGTTTCCAGTGGACTTGGATGAACAATTTTTACCCAAAGTGATCACTTTGCCCTTCAACTAAGAGATTATGGTTGTCCATTTGTTACATTCATGATTATCAGAGCTGGAAGAAAGCTTAGCAATCATCCCAGGTGCTGCCAAATGTTACAGGTGAGGAAACTGAAGCTCAGAGGAGTTAAGTGACGTGACCAAGATGGGGCAGAGCAGGCACATAGCAAAAGGAAACTGGAGGTTAGGTCAGGTCTCCTGACCCTGTTGCCAGGTTTGTCTGTCTATCTGTCTATCTTTCCTAAGTTGCTGATGTTGGCTTCGAACCTGTGATCCTCCTGCCTTAACCTCCCAAGTACTGGGATTGCAGGCATGCACCACCACGCCTGGCTAGGTTTTTCTTTTTAATTATTGCTTTTCCAGTGATCCTACACTTTATTTTAAAGTGTCACAAGCAAGTGAACACTTTCATAGGACACTCCTGGATTTATTTCCAGAGCTGCTATTGTTTGGGGGCATTTTATCCACCAGCTTCCAACATTGCTGGTAATAGTTTATCTGTTCTGACATTTGACCTTGAGTTATTGCTAAATTTTTAGGTCAATGAAAGAATACAGTGGATGCTTTGTTACTCTCTGGGAATACAAAGTGGTCAGCAGCCTAAGACTGTAGAAGAGTAATTCAAAATAGACATCAATTTCTTTTTGGAAGGGATGAATGTTCTGGAATTAGATAGTGGTGATGGTTGCACAACTCTGTGAATATACTAAAAACCACAGAAGTCATACTTTATTTTTATTTTTTGTGGTACTGGGGATTGAACCTGAGGGATTCTACCTCTGAGCTACACCCCCAGCCCTTTCTTCATTTTTTGTTTTGAAGCAGAGTCTCGCTAGGTTGCTGCATCTGGTCTTGAACCTGCGATCCTCCTGTCTCAGCCTCCCAAGTACTAGGATTACAAGCGTGTGCCACCATACTTGGCTTAGATAGCACTTTTTAAGATATTTTTATTGGTGCATTATAGTTTCACATCATAATGTAGTTCATAGTGATAGTGACATACATGCACACAGCACTTGGTGGGCTTTCCCTTGGCTCCCTCCCCACTTCCCCCTTCCCCATACGGTGGGTTTCTCACATATGTACATAAGTCAGTGGAAGTGATTCCTTCATTAATTCCTCCTCTCCACCCCCCACCCTCCCCTAGACCACCTCTTCTGACTGAGCGCCCCTCCTCCCTCACGAGTGACTGGAAAGATAAGCTTCCTTTAGATCACCTTTGGGGCATGTGGAATCAGGAAGCCAGCTGTCCATGCCCTGGACACTGGGTTTGCTTCTGGCCAGGTAGAGTCCACCTCTTCCCCTAGCCTTTCCAGCTCACGATTGAAGTAGAGGCTCCGAAACTCAGACCCTTGCTTGAGAAAAGTCTCACCTTTCCCCTGGGACTGTGTTGAGCAGTAGTAGAGAGGAGAAATTCTTCCCATGTTTGAAAGTTTTCACTTCATATTTGTACGGGGCCCCTCTGCTGTGGTGTTCAAGAGAGAATTTCAAGGAGCCAGAGAAGCAGGGACACCCGCAGGAATCTGCCCCAGCAATGACCTTGGGTACCTGGGATGCCTGTTGCTGTGTGAGATAAAGCAGGCAGCAGTAGTCACTCCTTGAACCCACCTCCCACTTTCTCGCCAGTAGTAAGGGCTAGAGTGTGGGAGACAAGGTTTTCTTTACACTCAGATCTCAGCTAGTCCTAAACATGGCAAGATTGTGCCACGCTTCTTACCCTGGCAACTTCATGTTCTGTGATCTTCAGAGAGTGGGGTCCACTCCCCGACTCAGGTCAGCAGAGTGAACTGGAGCTCAGAGGAGGAGGCTCAGCTCAGACTTGACTGCACAAGCCTTGCGTTGCTGCCACAGAACACACCGATAGTTCTCCAGCTAGTTTGTGCTTACACCATGCGGTTGTGCACAGGCGGCATGGGAATGTTGACTTGGAAGCATCTTTCCACTCTTTTTTTGGGGAGTACTGGGGATTGAGCCCGGGGCATTTTACCTGTGATCTACACCCCAGCCCTATTTTATTTTTTATTTTGAAACAGGGTCTCACTAAGTTTCTGAGGCTGATGATCCTCCTGTCTCAGCCTCCCGATTACTGGGATTACAGGTGTGTACCACCACACACTCTTTAGGCTCCTTGATTGAGCTCTCATGGGGGTGGGGCTGGCCAGATGCACAACACAACCTCTTTGTGGCAGAGTCACTAACCCTTACTATTTGGGAGCTGGTGTGGTCCCTCTCTGTTTAAGAGTGCTTTTTAGGGCTGGGAATATGGCTTAGTAGTAGAGCACTTTCTTGTCAAGTGCAAGACCCTGGGTTCAGTTTACACACACACACACACACACACTCACTCACTCACATGCACACACACAAAGGAGTGCTACTTTAGTAAAAGAAAAGGCACGTTGAGGCATCAAAGGGGAAAGGTTTGGGGTCAGCCAGAAATTGAGGACCACGGAGCCAATTGGGAACTCTTTGGAACATTCTCTTTGGGAAAAGCAAGAGATGCTCAGGTCTCAGCCTCTGCTCAGCGGCTCTTGCCTGTGTCGGTGTGGTGCTGGTGCAGGGAGACAGGGATGAGGAAGGTGGGGTTCCTGCTCCCATGGTTTTGCTAGTTGTAGGAATTGGGACAGACATGAAGTCAAGTAGGTGCTGTGTGAAAAATGTATGAAGGCTTTGGAAATGGTTCAAGGATGAGGGCCAGCCATTTTCTTATTTTCTTTCTTAGTAATTTATGGGATCAGTTTTGGGGATCTGGTGCAGGTTATTACCTAACTGCCAAGCTCCCCAAGTCCGTGATTTATTCTTTATTTTTCCCTCTTCCAGCCCAGGCTACCCCTGACCATTCCTCTGCTCTTTAGACCCCGGCCCCCGGCTCCAAAGCCTGGGCTGGGTTATTAAAGTTGCCAGCGCATCCGTGAGTCTGGTCCTCCCCCTACAGTGTTTCTGATAAATGATGGGATGCCAAGGGAGGCCCAGCCTGGGGGTCTCAAGGTCCCGGATTTAATTGCTCGCCCTCTCTGCCGTTTCTCATTATCACTCTGATTGCAGCGCACTTCCTCTCACGCTGAGAGGGAAGTTGAGAAAGGGCCAAGAACCAACAGCTGCCAAAGAGACAGAACCAATTCTCCATGGACGTCCCTTCCACATGCCTGAACAGGGGCTCTGGCCACTCTTGAGGCCGGGGTCCCCAAGGTTACCTTGGCTGCCACTACTGTGGGAAAAGGGACTTCAGCTACATCATGCTCTTCCTGAACTGGAGATCTGAGCCTGGTGGTATCGTTCCCAAGCTCCTTCTGCCGACAATTCCTGGCTGGACGGTCCGGGTCTTTAGTGGCATGGTGGCCCAAAGAGAACAAGAACTCCTAACTCCTAACATCCCAAGAAACCCTTGTGGTTAAACATATATGTGTGCATGAATGACCAAAGTAACAGTCACTATAAAAAAATAAAACCTTCCAGAGAAATAGAATTCAGAATTTTCTTTCCAATTGATGGTTGAATCACTTGAGATCATTTAGGACTCCGAGGAAGCATAGAAACCCATAATGTCTTTTGTTCTGAAATACTCGATTAATAGATGTAGTGGCAAAGGAAACTCCGCATGTTACACTGTACACACTGAATACTTCAGGAAATCAGCCCTTGCCCTTCAGGACTGAGATCTAGACCACGGCCCAGGGGTCTGGAGGCCCCGCTCCTACAGAGCCCCAGAAATTCCAGATTTGGAAGGATTATGCTATCCACTGTGGAAATGCTTAATTCCTTTTCTCAGAACATTTTTGGAAGGCTTTCTGCTTTTTTAATCTCCTGACTCTTGTTTGTGACCAAGTTCAAATTCCAGAGAGGGAAGCAGCCAATATGTGTGATTATTTCCTCTTGTACCAAGTGGAACTAAAAGAATGAACTTACTTCACAAGAAATAAATGTCCCCTTTGAACCTTAAAATGAACATGCACAGTCAGTCTGGCCCCAGTGCCGTTTGTGCAGTAATTAAACTCGAAAATGAACAAAGATGTCAGGGGAATACATTCGTGATCTTTTTTTAGAAATAAAGCCAAAAAAGAAAGAAAGAAAGAAAAGAATCTTAAAAGACTTTCCCCCCACATTCATCCTACTGCAGGGATGGCTGCTTGGTGGAGAGGAAAGATCTTAGGGTTTGGATGAACTGGGGTGCACATTCTGGCTCCACAGTTCAAGAATTGTGCAATCTTACATACTCTTAATTTCTTTGAGCTCCAGTTAAAATGGGGATAATAGAACCTCATAGTATTGTTATAAGGATTTAAAGAAATAAAGATGCTGGGTGTGGTGGCGCACACCTGTAATCTCAGTACTTGGGAGGCTGAGACAGAAGGATCGTAGGTTCGAGGACAACCTCAGCAAGTAGTGAGACTCTCACTGATCTAGCAAGATCCTGTTTCAAAATAAAAATAAAATCGGACTGGGGGTGTAGCTTGGAGGTAGAATGCCCCTGGGTTCAATCTCCAGCACCACACACACACACACACACACACACACACACACAGAAATAAAGATACAAAGCTTTCCATGTAGCCAGTGCACCAGGCATGCTCACGAAAAGGTCACTATTATTATCTTATTGTTATCAGCAGGCAGTGCCGGTAACAGAATTCCTAGGAATGCTGGAGTGAATTCGGTGCTAGGCTTCTGAGTGTGCAGAGGCTGCTGTGCGGGAGCCCCTTGCGTTTCCCAGGGCCTGGGCAGAGGGGCGTGGGGGCTGTGTGGGCTGTCCCTTCACCATGGCTGTGCTCCGCAGGTGATCTCTTCAGCGTCCTGGACTTCCCGTTCCTGTATTTCTACAGATTCCATGGCAGCTGCTGTGCCAGGTAACCCGGAGCTCAGTCGTTTGCATGCTGTCTGCGCCACCAGGCATGTCTTTGTCTCTGTGGAGTCCAGGGTCACTGGCAGTATCCGAAGGAGCGGCAGAAGCCCGTGGAGGAGGCTGTGGTGCAGTGGGAAGCAGCTCGCTGGTCCCCACTGAACACCTCCAGCGAGGACCTCTGGGCCGCAGACAGCTCAGCCAGCATGGTGGTTTTCACACTTGCTGAAGAGCCGGGCTTCTCCCGCTTTTTCCTTCTACAAGCAAATCTCACACAGAATTTCAGTATATAAAACTGAAGTCACTGATTCAGTTCAAGGGGAAATTTGGGTCCAGAAACCCAGCTTCTCAGCTTCCACTGTGGTCTCTCTCTTGCTCCCAAAGGCAGCCTCCAAAAAAGAATCCTACAACCCTCAGAAACGGATTGTGGAAATCAGTGACTGGGAGATGTCTAAACTACAAGGTGGTTATTAGTATTTGGCCTTGGGAAGAACTCAGGGATGTAGACGGATCAGATGGATACATCCAGACACACACAAGTCCATTTCTACCCTATCCCCTTTCTGGCTATGATGCTGAGTGCATTATGCTGAGGAGTGGGGAAGGTTCTGTAGGAGGTCTCAAAACTTGTATTCTGCTATGATGGAAAGAGCAGACCTGGTTTCAACCCCAGGATTATTGTGTGGTCTTTGGGCAGGTTATACAAGGCCTCCCAAGCCTTAGTTTTCTCATCTGTAAAATGGAAAAATAGTACCAACATAGTGCTCTTGTGTGTATCACACACAAGATCAAATATGTATCAGATCAAATATGTATCAAGTACCAAGCATTATAGCTGACTCGATAAATGGTGACCATTATTATTACCTGCTCAGGTCACCTGTAAGTAAAATGTCAATAAAAAAGCCGGCATGGCAGCACACACCTATAATCCCAGTACTTGGGAGGCTGAGACAGGAGGATTGCAGGTTCAAGGCCAGCCTCACCAACTTAGTGAGGCCCTGTTTCAAAACAAAGCATTTTTAAAAGGACTGGGGTGTAGCTCAGAGGTAGAATGCCCCTGGGTTCAATCCCCAGTACCACACCCACACAAAAAAAATGTCAATAAACCATGAGTAATTGCTTTGTAAAAGCCAGACCGTCCATTCCCACACATATAAAACGGTGCCTTGTGAAGCAGGGAGTCTTTACAGAGAGGCAAAAAGCTGATGCGTGAATAGGCACTGTTTCTGGTAGGGATATGTCATGCACTTCAGCATGTTAGAGCAAAGGGGAAAAAAGAGTCAATGATAGAGCGTTTGTTTCTGCATTTGACCCTCAGAATGATTTATTTATCACCCTCAGAAAAGGTTCAGGAAAACTCTAACACACTGTTAATGTGTCTCCCCTGTTGCTGTCAATCTAATTAGGCCTGTTCGCTTGCTTATTAGCTAGGATTCCTGCCTCTTAGTGCTGCTGGGCCCGTGGACTGACTTTCCTTTGAGTGTGATTTTTTGGCAGTAGGGTGCAGAGGGGAGGTCATCAATTGTTTGGTTATTTGGAACAGAGCAGCACATTCACAGCCCATTGGTGTGGCCTTGTGGGGTGACATTCTGCCTCTATTTCTGCCCTTTTTAATCTGCAGCTTTCTCCTAACCCAACATGACAGATCGGGTCTTTTTATTTTAAAGATTTAGAAATCTTTGTTTGAGTTGATTTAACTCTGCTGTATTTTGACCCCTGGCTTTGGTTCAGAGCTTGACCTCTTTTAAGAAGGTCCAATTCTTTTAAGAATGTGTTCAGTTTTCCCACATTGTCCAATGGCTCCTCCATGGCCACATCTCAGACTGAGAGTTGTCCCTTTCAGGAGGTCCTGGGCAGCTCAGAAGCGGTCCTGGAGACCTGAGGTGACAGAGGTAGCCATGACTTGGGGACCTGTGAACAGGGCCTCTCTCATTCCCACTCACTTCATGGATCCTCCCTCTGCTTTGCAGTTCTGCTTCCATAACCAGGGGCAGGAGAGCTGAAAGTGGGAGGAGAAAGATAAGGGATCCATGAGTAATGGAACGACTCACAGACATGAGGAGTCAAGCGGTGGGGAAGGATGCTAGAAGCTTCCACACGCATGTTAGTTGCAAACAAGGACTAGCTTTTCCTAGCCCAGTCTGTGCTGAGGGGTCAGGTTACATTGGACTCGTGCCTTTCCTCTGACTTGGAGGTAGAGAGGAGAGGGAAAGACCAGGGGGGAAGGAGGTATGAGATTGGGCTGTACCTGGAACGTTGTTAGCTTGTGGGATGCGGGGGAGAGAAGCCACCGCTGGGAGCCCCCGAGCACTGGCCGCCTTGCGTTCCACCCCGCCACGGGCAACTGCAATGTCTCACTGTACAGCTGGTCAAAAACACATCTCATTGGTGAGGCTTGAAGAGCCACGGAGACCTGGCTTCTAATTGTACCGGCATCTCAGTTTCCTTGTTAATAAAGTCAGACTTTGAGGCTAAGTAATCTTTCTGATCTAAAAATCTCTGGTGTGCATAAAATAAGACGAGGTCTGCCTATTGTTCCTGCTTTAGCAGAGCCTGAGGCAAATAAAAGGGGAAAGGGGGATTTGATCAAGGTCGTGAGGGTCAGTGAGCGCAGCTAAACAGAGAACTCCGGGCCACTTGATCTAATTGGGTAAGTCTGCTGCTTACCCCAGGGGCCTCTTACCCTTTGCATCTGAGACTTGATGTCTTAATCCACAGCTTCCCAGTCTCCCATGACTGCAGATGCAAATCTGAACACATTTTGCAGGTCATCAGGGCCAAACTAGCTGAAACCTATGCAGGGGAAACCCAATGCCCATCTCTGGTCCTGCTCCAAGAATGTGGCTGTGAAACTCATCTAATCGAATGAATTGTATTTGGCCCTGGGAGTGTTTGATTCCATTCAGGCTGCTTTGAGACACCTGATTGGTGTGTGGGTTGGAGCCACACCCCAATGTCTATAGCAAAGGTCAGAGAGAAGCGTGGTAGTTGGGGCTCTGGAGGTACAAATGATGTACAGTTCACATGACCTACCTCTCCTGTTTGGGGTACAACTGCAGACATAGTTACTTTTTATTTTTCAATTTAAAATAAAAGCCACATTCAAGCTACCACTTGCACATATGTGCAAGAAGCAGCCTCTCTCTGTCTCTCTCTCAGTCTCTGACTCATCTCTTCCCCAGTTGTCCTGCCTGCAACTACCAGAAGGAGTTGAGAGCTTTGGCTGTGACCACACAGTGGCACTTTTGAAAATGGTTCCAGCACAGGCCCTGCATCCCTGTCCATTACGGTGACAGTGCCCTTAGTGGTCCAGATCTCTGAATACCTGGGAGATGCTGCCCCACCCTCGGGCTCCCAGGGCTGGGCTCTTTCAGTTCACACACAAGTGCTCAGGCATCATCTCCAAAGCAGAGCTTCTGTGAGGTCAGCCTGGCTGGGGGAGTGCTGGTCTTTGCCACGTGCGATATGGAATGAGACTTTCAGATTCTTACCTTGAGCCCAGGGCCCGGGTCAGACCCCTCTCTCATATGAAGAGCTTCCCTGGAGGCTTTACCTGCCAGTTTGCTTTGCTTGAAAGAAATTGAAGTTCTACCTTAGCAAGCATCAAGATCCAGAAATAACATGGGAAGGAGCAGGAGGTATTGTCTGCTACATTTTTTTCTTCCATGATTTATCCAGAGACCCCCCAAATTCCTATACCTCTCCCCACCTCCAATGAAATGTTCTTATCATAGCTCCTTATGATAAGAGCTTTATGGGTTTCTAAGTTTTTGCTGTTTTTATTCAGAAATCACTAAATAACACAGATGTGATAGAGGTTGTATAATAAGTAGAAATTGATTAATACGTGGAGCAGAAACCTCAGCTAGCGGCTAGAGGAAGATGGTTTCACTAAAAGGAATATTTTCTCCTTCCAGTGGATTTTTAGGATTCTTCCTC
This sequence comes from Glis glis, assembly GCA_004027185.1. Classification (NCBI taxonomy): domain Eukaryota; kingdom Metazoa; phylum Chordata; class Mammalia; order Rodentia; family Gliridae; genus Glis; species Glis glis. The sequence continues at coordinate 20,386 of PVJS01007566.1, read as the reverse complement.
ATGTTCAGTACAATGAAGCTAAAAAGCCTCGTGGCCCCAGGGCAGTGTGCAGCCTGGATCTTCTTCGCTCAGGTAAGAGAGAAGAGAGGGGTGGGAGAGTGCGTCGGGAGCCCGTGTGGCCCATGTCCCCACAGCCTGGGTGATGGAAAGTTCGGTCTTCAGGAAGCCACTTCTAGTCACCTTCCCTGAGCCTGCTCCTTCATGCATTTAGGTAACAATCTCTGAGGCCTTCCTCCTATTTTGTCAGCATGACATACTTAATCTTTCTCACACTCCTGGAAGGCGATCATGAGTCGGCCCCTTAATGTCCCTGAGCCTTAATTTCCCCATCTGAAAATCAGAGGTTTGTCAAAAGACCCGTCTTCTCCAGCTCTGTGAGTCCAGGCATGCAGAGGTGTGGGCCGGTTCTTTCTACTTCCCAGAGGCTGTGAGAGCGTCCAGAACTCAAGTGACTTACCAAAAGGACTCAGCCTGTCTGAGGTAGTAGAGGAAGGAAAATCAACAAAATAGCCAGGTCAGGAGACCTCAATGAAGTCTTCAAAAATGAGACTCTTGCAAGAATAGCCTCTGTGTAGCTGAATGATTACGGCTGCAGCTTAAGAGAAAGAGGTGGGCGGGCTGTGATGGAACAGGAGCAGAAAAACAGCTGTGGGAGGCACCATCTTAACCAAAATGCTTCAGAAATGACTTCTTCCTACTGGTGAATTCCATTTCCTTCATGTCTATGAAGGAGTCAAGGTCCAAGCTCCAGCAGGGCGTGGTGGCATATGTGTGTAAGCCCAGTACTTGGGAGGCTGACACAGGAAGGTTGCTGGTTCAAGGCCAGCCTCAGCAACTTAGTAAGACCTTGTTTCAAAAACAAAAAAATAAAACGGGCGGGGGTGTAGCTCGGAAGTAGAATGCCCCTGGGTTCAATCCCCAGTACTCCCCCCTAAAAAAAAAAGGTCCAAGCCCCTAAGTGCTGCTTCTGAAGAGTCAAAATTCTTAATTAATTTAATCTAATAAAATGATTACTGAATCTTGTTCCTTTGGGCATCATCATATTATTTTGAGAGGTGGTAATTTTTTTCCAGGGGGAAAATTCAAACATTTTTCTTTGAAAATAAGATTTCACAGTGATATTTCCACCCACATGGTCTGCTTTTTTATAGCATTAATAATTCCAATTTCAGAAGAATGTAGGGTGGTTGAGTTACTGATTTCTAGCCTGAGAGAGTGAGGAGGTTCACAGAACCTCTTTTCCCAATGCAAGTAGAAACTGGAAGAAGACCGTCTGAACCATCCGTTTCCATGCTCTAAAAACTACTAAAGGCACCCACCAAACCCAGAAGCATTTCTTCATGGAGACTACTAAATTATGGGTAGGGACAGAACGAATCTGTGGTGTTCTTGCCTATCCTTGCTCCATTCCCTTCCCTCCAGCTTCAATAGTGCGTTGATCAACCAGAGTGAGGTAAGCTGGGAAAACTGGCAGCCTTGCGGTTGCTTGTAGAAGGGACTCGCTCTGTTTGGAGGATCGTCAGTTCAAGTGGCCAGCTCAGTGGTAAATGAACAGAAGATGCCAGTAGTCCTACTAGCCTGAGTTTAGAGTCCTCTTTGGAGCCAGCAATGGACTGGTAGTCTTGCTGGTGACTTAATAAGTAGTTCTGGGAGGTGAGAGAGCCATCGGGACCTTCAGAACTGTCCATATATCTCAGATTGAACATAGTCTGTGTGCATGAGCAGTAGAGATGGAGCAGGCCCAAGACGCCCACACATCCCTGGCCAGGGGAGCCTACAGGCGTACACACGGGAGAGGTGGGAGAGCCAGCAGACAGTGAAAGCCGAGGCGGACAGGAAAGCAGTCTGAGGTTTGAATGTGCTCCCCAGCCCACACACACAATCCAAAGCAGAGGAAAGAAACCTTTCTGGCTCAAGGAGATTGAGCGAAACTTCTGCCTAGACTTTGCCAGAATACAAAGCTATACGGACATGAGGATGACCCTTAGAAATCCAACTTCAAAATAAAAGCAAGATAAATAAATTTAGTAAAGACATCAGCAACTGTACCTTATATGGGGGGCAGATATCACAGACTAAGTTCCGGAAAATTAATAAATAAGAAAAACAATAATAACAATAACTCTTGTGGAAAACGTCAGAATCCAGAGTAGTACTACATATTACTTAAAATGCCCAGTATTCGCTGGGTGTGGTGGCACACACCTGTAATCCCAGTATTTAGGAGCCTGAGACTAGAGGATCGCAGGTTCGGGGCCAGCGTGAGCAACTCAGTGAGATCTTGTTCTGGGTGTCTGTCCTCTGATGTAGGGTTTAGCTGAAAAACAATACAAAACACCTATTTAAGGATGTTTGGAAATTGGAAGGCAGCCATGTTTAAAGAATTAAAGAAGCTGGGTGTGATGGCGTATGCCTGTAATCCCAGTACTTGGGAGTCTGAGACAGGAGGATTGTAGATTTGAGGCCCTTAGCAACTTAGTGAGGCCCTCAGCAACTTAGTGTGACCCTATTTCAAAATAAAAAAATAAAACAGGGATACTCAGAGGTAGAATGCCTCTGGGTTCACTCCCCAGTACAAAAGAAAGAGAGAGAGAGAGAGAGAAAGAATTAAAGGAAAGGCTCAATGAATAATGAATACAGAGTTTCAATACAGAGATAGAAACTTTTTTATTTTATTTATTTATTTTTTTGTGGTGCTAGGGATGGAACCCCGGGGACTTCTACCTCTGGCCACACCCCCAGACCAATTTTATTTATTTATTTATTTATTTGTTTGTTTGTTTGTTTGTTTGTTTATTTATTTATTTATTTTTTGCGGTACTGGGGATTGAACCCAGAGGCATTCTACCTCCGAGCTACACCCCCGGCCCTATTTTTTATCCTTTATTTTGAAACCGGTTCTCACGAAGTTGCGGAAGCCTCACTAATTAGCTGAGGCTGGTTGTGAACCCAGATCCTCCGGTCTCCGCCTCCCAAATACTGGGATTACAAGCGTGCACCACCATGCCTGGCTCCAATTTTATTTTTTATTTGGAAACAGGGTTTTGCTAAGTTGCTGAGAGCCTCATTGAGTTGCTGAGGCTGGCTTCGAACCTGCAATCCTCCTGTCTCAGTCTCCCAAGTACTAGGATTACAAGTGTGCGCCACCACACCCGTCCCAGAAATTATTTTTTAGAACAACCAAATGGAAATTCTGGATTTCAAAAGTATAATAACTGAAATGAAAATTCTCTAGAGGGATTTAACAATAGCTTTAAGATGGAAGAAGAAAGAATAAGTGAACTGGAAGGTGGAGCCAAAGAAATTATTCAACCTAAAGAACAAAGTTTTTTTTAATTGAAAAATATACTAACAGAGCCTCAGAAACCTGTGAGACATGAAGCATATCAACATGTGTGTAATAGTAATCCCAGAAGAAGAGGAGACAAACTATTTTAAGAATAATGGCTGAAACTCTCAAATTTGATGAAAAACATCAATTTAGCTCATCCAAAAAGCTCAGTAAGTCCCAAGAACAAAAAGAGAACCTTACCTAGACAAATTATAATCAAACGTTAAAAGACAAAGAGAGTATTGTAAAAGCAGCAAAAGAAGAATGATTCAACATTTATGGAGGAAAGCAATGCAGTTAATGGCTGACTTCTCACCAAAAACAATGAAGGCCAGAAGGCAGTAGGAGGACACATTCAACATGCTAAAAGAAACCCTGTCAAACAAGAGTTTGATATACAGCAAAACTGCCCTTGAAGTAGAAAAGAGAAATAAAGACTGATAAAGACTGAGAGACTTGTTGCTGGCAGCCATATCGATAATTACATTAAAACAAGAATTGTCAGATTGAATTAAAAAACTATACGCTGTCTATAAGAGACACACCTTACATTCACAGATACAAATATGCTGAAAGTGAGGATGTAGAGAAACTGGAACCCTCATAAATTGCTGGTGGATATGTACACAGCCACTTTGGAAAACAATTTGGTACTTTCTTAAAAGGTTAAACATAAACAATGCAGCAATTCTATTCTTAAGAATCTACTTAAGAGAAATGAAAATATTTGTCCACCAAAAGCCTTACACATGAATGTTTATAGCAACATTATTCATAATAGCCCAAACTGGAAACAATCTAAATGTGAATTTATTGGTTAAACAAGATATATACAAGCCGGGCGTGATGGCGTATGCTTGTAATCCCAGTACTCGGGAGGCTGAGACAGGAGGATCACAGGTTCGGGACCAGCCTCAGCTACTTAGTGAGGCTGTCCACAACTTAGTAAGACCCTATTTCAAAATAAAAAATAAAACAGTCTGGGGATGTAGCTCGGAGGTAGAAAGCCCCTGGGTTCAATCCCCAATACTGCAAAAAAAATATATATATATATATATATTTTACACATAGACTAGAATAATAAGAAGAAATGAGCTAGCAATACATTGCTATGACATGGATGAATCTCAGAAACATGCTCAGTGAAAGAGGCCAGTCACAAAGAATGCATGTTATTCCATTTTGTGTGAGGTGTCCAGAAAAGGCATATTTAAAGAGACAGAACATGATACTGATGGTTTCTTGGAGTAGAAATTGACTGCAAATAGACTCTTAGGAATTGTTTTAGATAAATAAAATGATCTAAAACTGGATTGTGGTGTTAGTTGCACAATAAATTAATTTATTAAATTTGCTCATTAAAATCATTGCATTTTAGCCAGGCGTGGTGGCAGATGCCTGTAATCCCAGTACTTGGGAGGCTAAGACAGGAGGATCGCAGGTTTGAGGACAGCCTCAGCAAGTAGTGAGACTCTCATCAACCCAGCAAGACCATTTCCAAATAAGAAATAAAATCGGACTGGGGGTGTAGCTTGAAGGTAGAATGCCTCTGGGTTCGATCCTCAGTACCACACGCACACACACACACACACACACACACAAATCATTGCATTTTACACGTACAGTAGGTGAATTTTATGGCATGTAATCATTCCTGAAAGCTGTAAAGTAGTAGTGTTCAAAGCATGGTGCTCACATCTTGTCCTTTATATTTGGTAGGGCATTTTTTCTCTAGGATGTTGTCTATTTGCTCACTAGTGTCATGAGTCTCCTTTTAATTTTATTTTTCCCTAAGCCCTAAGGGAGGTGTGTAATTTTTCAATAGTTAATACAGAAGAGCGAGGATTTTTAATTGGGTGCTGTGGCGTAATGCTAATCCTTCTTAAGTGTGGAGGGTTAGATTAGATGAGCCCCCCTCTCTCTCTCTCTCTCTCTTTCTCTCTTCTAATGAAAAAAGCTCTGTGCTCCTCAGTGGCAGAATATGTATCCATTCCTTGGACCACCTACACACCCAAATGTACTGACATTTGAAATCCAACATGATTTCACTTGGTAATACAGCATTTCCCCATGATGTCATGGTGCCTATGCTGGTGCCAGCATATTCAAAAAGTGACTCAGAAGCATGGATGTTCCATTGGTGCCAGAGGAGAATTTGGATCCTGCGAAAGATTCAAAGCTACACAGGCAGGGAGGTCATTCAGGGGCTGAGGATCTTTCTTCCTTGCTCCAAAGGACCCATTCTTGGACATTTTCCAAGGAGTTGTCATGTCACCTTCATCACTTCTAAGTTCTCAGAGAAGACATCCATCTTTCTCTGGACCTTACCTATCTCAGTATCTTTCTCTAGCCTGAGAATGTTTAGCATATGGAAAAGTGCCTTCTAAGTCATTTTGTATTGCTATCATGATTATTATTTTCTCTCTGGAAATTCAAGAAACATTTTAAGAAACTAAAAATATTAGAATATTTAACAACCCGTGTGTGTGTGTGTGTGTGTGTGTGTGTGTGTGTGTGTGTTTTACTGGGGATTGGACCCAGGAGCTACACCCCAACCCTATTTTATTTTTTATTTTTGAAACAGGATCTCACTAAGATGCAGAGGGCCTCACTAAGTTACTGAGGCTGGCCACACACCTGCAATCCTCCTATATCAGACTCTCAAGTATGAGGATTACAGACATGCGCCACCACGCTTGGCTAACCACCTTTTTAAAAATATATATATTCTCCCCTTCATTTTGGTAAATTCAGGCATGTGAAATCTAATTGCATCTGTAAAATCTTGGGATCCCCTCTTGCTTGTAATGTAAATGCAGGGGAAAGTGAAAAGAATTTAGGAGAATTTTAAGAGAAAAGCGATGAAATGTGTGGATGCACAAGGAAGGTGTGGTATGAATTTTCATTTTTCTCCTAGTGGTTTTACCCAGCAGATTTAAGTCCTCCCATGAGAATTCTTCTGGGTTGAGTAATGCCTTGTCTCATCCTTGTTAACTTCAAACCGACTCAAGTTTTCACCCTCACTGGGAAGAAGCAGCTGAAGCCACAGTGAGTTTGTGTTGAGGATAAACGGGGGGGCTGGGGAGGGGGAAGGCACTGCAGACAGTAGCAGCAACCCTCCAGGGTCCCAAGTAGCCAGCACTTGCTGCCCCTTCCAGCACTGTCTCTGGAAGAACACTTTCTTCCTTTGAAATTAATACCATAATTGCCACCACTATTTGTGTCCTAAAGACCAGAAAACCAAGTCTGCTCTTTTTACAGCCCTGAGGAAATCATTTTTCTTTAGCTTTCTTAGGAGAGGTCTCTTGATTTGGTTTTGTTTGATTGTTGGAGTTCCATCTTTCATGTACTGGGGTGGCCCTTACGCTGGGTCATGCAGTGCTGGTCACCCTAGGGAACAAGCACCCCCTTAAATATATCTCAATCACCTCTCTGTAGTCCCTTCCCTAAAATGTGTCATGATTTACTGCTAGTGTGAATCAGCTTGCAACTCCATGAGATTTAAGATATAGTAGCTTCTTAGCAGTTTGGGGGGTATCAGAAGGGTCTTTCATCAGGGCACATGGGCTCTTCGAGTGGCCGTCTTTTGCCACATGATTCTACCAGTCCATTGAGATTGCTTCAGGGAAACCTTTGGAGTAGTAACTGTTGTGGGGAGGGAGAAATGCATTAGTATGTGCAGTGCCTGCCTGAGGCCTCTTCTTACCCACAGAAGAAGGTCAGAGTCTGAAGAGTGAGATGTTAGAGGGTGATGCCAAGCTGGGTCTAGGTGGCCTGGGAATGCCACCTGGGAATGGTCTAGGATGCCTGTGGGTCTAGGTGGCCTGGGAAAGGCAGAAGAATGGAATGAGGGGCTTGAAAAGTGGCAGGGACCCCTGGGCCAGATGAACAGCTGGGGAACCATGATAAAGCAATTCAACCAGAGGAGGAGAGAGTGGATGGGGGGAAATCAGTGCACAAGTCAAATGTCAGGAGGCCTGTAAAGCTATGCCATAGAGACCATTGTGGACCTCCGGATGCGCTGACTTATTGTAAATAATGTTTGAGCAGGTTAATGTGGAAATAGTGGCCAGGTGTGGTGGCACATGCTTGTAATGCCAGTACTTGGGAGGCTGAGACAGGAGGATCGCAGGTTCGTGGCCAGCCTCAGCTACTTAGTGAGGCCCTCTGCAACTTAGTGAGACCCTGTTTCAAAATAAAGAATAAAAACTAGGGCTAGGGGTGTAGCTTGGAGGTATACTGCCCCTGGGCTCAATCCCCAGTACTGCAAAAAAAAAAAAACCCAAAAAAACAAAAAAACTGGAAATAGTGCTTAAATAGATTGGAACTGAGCTCCAGGCATATAGGAGGAAGGTAAACCAAGACAGTAATGGCAAGAATAAAGATGAAAGGTCAAACTCGGCTGACAACTTGAAGGAAAATATATTTTAATCATTTAATGTATCATATAATTGTTATGTGATATGATAGGAGAATTAGGTAACAATGGCCCAGGTCATCTTAGAACCGAGGGGGTGAGTGATGAAGTGGACGTTGGGATGATGGAGAGGGAGGACCGCCAGTGGCTTGAAGGTTTGCATCTGGAGACATGGAGACCCATGGCGTGACAGACAGTGGGGGGGCGAGTGGAAGAGTGTGGGTAAAAGCTGGTGGAATGTATTCTAGACAAATGTGTACAGTGACGAAGCAGCTAAATGGAGCTGGTTTGAGTTGGAATCCTGGGCTTAAACATAAGCAAGGACATTGACAGAGGAGCTCAGTGGGCGAGTCAGAGGATGTGGGGGAGAGAAGGGAAGAGCGCAGGCTGGGGACTTAGCTTGGGAGACACTCACATACCAGTGACTAGTAGTGAGCAGGAGAGAAGTAACAGCCAAGACGTAGAAGGGGAACCAAGAAAGTTCAGTATGGGAAGTCAACAGTATTTTAAGGAGTGGTGCAAAAATGCCACCAAGAGGCCAATGAGAACAGGATTGAGAAAAAAAACAGAGCAAGGTGTATTGCTGGCTTTTGAGGACACCGTTTTGGTAAAGGGCACGGGTGGGAGTGGGCAGATGACGGATCATGAATACTCAGCAAAGAAGGGAATAGAATGTTGTGGTTGGTGGTGGGCCAGGGGATAGCCAGATCTCATGCAGAAAACGTCTTTTCTAGGAAAAGGACTTGGGTGTGCTTGAAACTAGAAATGAAGAAAGCCACATACAGAGAGCTTTAAGATGCTAAAGAATGAAGGAAACTGGGAGAACAGGTTTCAGTAGTTCCTGGAAGGATTGGGTGGACTAGCTCTAGAGAAACAGAAAGCCTTTTTTCCTGAGCTTTGGCAGAAGAGCAGTGCTAGATAGGAGGGAGGCTGACACCGAGGGTCTAATCTTCTCCACAAGCTGTAGGGACTGGGATCTCAGGGGGAAAGGAGAGGAAAGAGTACTTGCTTAAATTACTATTCACTGAACCCCTCTGCTATGCTATGAATGTGTGTGTCCCCTAAAATTCATAGGTTGAAATCCTAATCCCCACGGTGACAGTATCAAAAGGTGGGGTTTGTGGAGGTGATTAAGTCCTGAAGGCAGAGCCCTCATGAGTGGGATTTGTGTCCTTATAAAAGAAGTTTCAGAGAGCCACCTTGTCCCTTCCATCATGTGAAGGCACAGCAGGGGGACATGGTCTATGAGAAATCCCTTACCAGACATTGAATCTGAAAACTGGACTGCCTATCTGCAGAACTGTGAGAAATACAGTTCTGTTGTTTATAAGTTACCCAGTCTCTGGTATTTTGCCATAGCCTAAATAGACTAATATACCCTCTAATCCCCAACTGTTTCATCTGTAAAGCAAAATCTAGACTAGAAAGTATCTAAAGGCAGCTCATAAACGTAGGATTCTGGTGAGCTCTGACAGTGCTATCTGATATTCAAGGCTAAATGTTGATGGTATTTATATCCAATTGTAGCATTATACAGTGATCTGCTAGGAACCAGATCATTAATGATCTGCCTACTTAATAAAGCATTTGACAGATTTAAAAGTGGTTTGATAGAACTGATCAGAATACTGTAGGAGACTACTTAGCAATATGACTTTGTGACAAATGGTTTATTGGAATCTCTGTCCCTCTTTGTACTTACTTTGGACAGTCAAAGTTCACTTATGGGATGGGATTTTCCTCCCCGTTGCTCCTTAGGATAGAATGCTGCTTACATGGTCCAGGTGGAAGATGGTCAAAGACTCCATAAACCTGGTCCCAAGGGAGTCCTCAAACCTGGAATGTGTTGTGTGTGCTGAAGTGGGGCAAGGAGGAGATTGGGAAATATTGCAAAATTAGGAATGATAGAACCTGGACTCCCAATTGGTTCAAAGTAGATTACATGAGATAATATAAGTGAAAATAGCTGGGAGGGGCAGGGTGCTCTGCAAACAGCACTATATAGAGTCATGGAACCTAGACTAAGAGTTAATTTTGACCTAGTTTTGAGTCCCAGGTCTGCCACTTTCTAGGTGTATGAGTCAGGTTTCTCTGTGTAAACAAGTATAATAATTGCATCCACCTTATTGAGAGGATTAAATAATATATTGACAGCTCTGAGTTAGTGAGAGCCAGGAGTTGGCAGGTCACCTGTGGCTCTGTCAAACCACCAGTTTAATTCTTCCACTAAATTAACCAGATTTCCTGGTTCTGAATTTACCATTTATATTCACTAGTTCTAGGTAGTAAATTTAGTTGTGAACTACCTACTCTAGACACTGCTCTGAATTCAGCATGCATGAGAACAGGGTCTCTCACAGCATATTTAATCAGACGTTGTCTAACAAAAGAAGCAATTGATGCACCATTCACAATGTTTTTAAACCTATATAAAGAGTCATTGATTCAGAACAGTTGCTGTGCCTGTGAAAATGTATGTTTGGTGGTTTCCATGGAGACCACACTGGCTGTTCTGTGATCACCGCTATCCTTAATTATACACTGGCATTGCCTGGGAGCCTTCAAAGCTGTCTCCATAACAACATTTCCTTGTGGAGTAACATGACCACCATCCTGGACTGTTTCCTGTATTGGAGTTTCTCTTAAGAGTCAAGAAGATTCCACTGGTAAATTTCAGCCTGTGTTTGATTTATCTTTGTGAAGAAGTGTTATGCATGTAGGAAATTTTCTGAGTTACAACTGCCTACCTCCCAGGCTATCTTGGCAGGTCTTAGGAGCCCAGGCAAAGAAAAGAGTGGAGTCCAGTTTCTTTTCTCAATGACATGCTGACATGTTTCTTGACCTATTGCCAAGATATTGAACTCAGAAGGAGTCTTGGCTATGTCAGTTGACTAGATAAAATTAAAATTGTTGTAAATACAGGATGTACTTTTAGAAGTATTGTCACAGATACTATTAGAATTTGATGTTTGAAAATTTTAAATGTCTCCACAACCTTTGGGAAAATCCCTGCTATTTCTGGTGGAATTTTGGGAAAAAAAAAAGCTGAGTTCTTTTAATGTGGACTCATAGATTTCCTGACTTCTAAATAACCTAATTTTTACTCTCTATCGAAGTTTTCAAGATATTTGTAGGGAAGTTCCAAGGCTTAACACTGGGTCATACCTTGAGCTGAGGAGGTGACAAGTATACAAATATTTCAGAGTCTGTAATCAGAGTTCTTAGGTTCCGTTTCTGGCACATGCACGTACATGCACGTGTGCACACACATACAAACACAAGAGAGACCACAGAAGAAATCCTAGAAGTGTAGCCACGATGTCTGTCATGTTTTGCTCTCACTAGGTCAAGTTTATTCTGAACAGAGAGTTCTCTTTCTCCTTCTGCTTTGTATTCTGTTACACTATTATTTCTTTTTGTTGTTGCTGTCATTATGGTTCTTACATCATCATCATCATCATCATCACTGTCTCCTGGGTGGGGAGCCTGTTGCTGTCTTTCTGCACTTCCTGGATAGTCAGAGAACATCACAAAAGGGGCAGCCTCGCCCTTTCAGATCACTGTTTGTAGTTCTTCCCAGCTTCTCCGCTTCTTCAGACTCCTCACCCCCTCTTCCCAGCACACTTCAAAGCCCATTTGAATGCACAAGTTTACAGTTTAGTGTATTCCTTTTCTTTTCTTCTGGAATGGTCTGATGAAAATGAATTGCGAAACCAAATGAAGCTGGACTGTAATGTTAACTGTGATGTTGAAAGAGCGTGCTGAAAAAATCCAATTATGGCTGTTTCCTAATTAAATCATTTTTCTTTTTCACTGTCTAAGCGGCTATAGCAATGAGAACAATTTTTCATGGAAAATTAAAACCTAGAGGCAGCAGCATAATTTCCTTCACAGTCTCTAGCTGGGCAATAATAACAGCATGGTGATGTCTTTCCATGACATCACTGATGAGGTGACAGGAACACGAAGTGGCATGTTAGGAGCCGCTGTTAGCAGTGAACCGTGTGGAAACAGTCAGCAAAGAAGCCAGCTATCTGGGAATTATTTGTTTATGAACAAGGTTTTCCCAGAGGACCCATGGGAGGGGGAAATACAGTTTGGGATCCAAGAAAAAAATTTTAAATCCCATTTCCTATTGTCAAAATAATTCATAGAGAAGTGAGTGATGTTAGTGGACATTTTGCTATTTTGGATAAGATTGTTGTTTTTCTTGTTTCGAGTTATGCACTCTTTAATTTTTTCTGGACTATTTTTAGTGCCATTGATCATCACAATGTTCTGTGTTGCAAAAGTATGATAACAATTCTGGGTTTCACAACTTTTGACCTGAATAAATGTTTTTTATTTACTGAGGAGATATACTTCTGGAAATTTCCCCCACTGGAAGATTTTTAATGCGAGCTTTTAGTAGCCCAGATAATTTAAAATAACTAAACTTAAAGTGATTTCTGCAACACAAAGGCCAGTTAGTTGGGCAAGTTTGGAAGGCCTTCCCTGGGGGCGGAACTGATGGTTCATTGTGGGATAGTATTGAAGAAACGAGTGAGTTTATTTAAGCTGATTTCATTCAGCACAACTTTGTAGTGTGCGCTGCACTAACACCAGAAACAGAGAAAGATGAAATTCTGCGGGTATCTCGTGAAGTAACCTCCATCGCCCCCACAGAGAGTGTGACGGCTCAGCTTAGGATTTTCGACTTTACAGTGGTGCGAGAGCAATTTGCATTCAGTAGAAACTAGACTATGGAACTTTGAGTTTTGATCCTTTTCTGGGCTGGTGGTATGTGATAGATCCTCTCAGGAATCTGGTTAGTGGCAGCGAGCCGCAGCTCAGCCTGTGATTACAGAGAAAACCACCGACACCCTCCAGTGTGCTGTGTGGCTACACTGCAATGCTCGGTGGGTTGGGGTGGTCATCGCATTTTCTGCTTACAGTATTTTCAACTTACAATGAGCTTATTGGGACATAACCCCATCGTACGTTGGGGAGCATCTGTATTCCATTCTTCATGTGTGCCGTTTATTCTGTTTGGGTTCACCTCACTGATAAAGACCTTCTATCTGTATCCCTAGGACCAAGTTCCCCAAGGTGAGGCTGAACACAGGATAATTAGCAGAGATTGTCCTAGACTCTGCACATGCGTAAACCAGTGAGCAAGCCTTCCACAGAGCAGAGGGCCCTGTCAGGAGAGAGTGAGTGGCAGTCATCAAAGCTAATCAAATGGGGCTGGGAGTATTTTTTTTTCCAAAAGTTAATAAAATGAAGCCATTCTTGGGGAATTTGAATGAGCAGATTTTATTATGAGAAAGCTAAGTTTTGACACATGAATGATAAAAAGGAACGATTTGAAAGACTTTTAATACGTATTTACTTGTTACGATTTTGTGAAAGTATTCTATTACGTTGTGTCTTAGAGACCATCTTGGTGGCCTGGTGTCCCCAGTGCCTCCTCACATTCCTTTTCCTGTTGTATCCTGAAAGAGTGAAATTTTTTAAAAATATAAATAGTCGCTGGGCATGGTGGTGGAATACATGCCTGTAATCCCAGTACTTGGGAGGCTGAGACAGGAGGATCCCAGGTTTGAGACTAGCCTCAGTAACTCAGTGAGACCCTCAGCAACTTAGCAAGACCCTGTTTCAAAATAAAAATAAAATAGGGTTGGGGGTGTAGCTCAGTGGTGGAATGCTTCTGGGTTCAATCCCCAGTAACACACACACACACACACACACAGTCATTCATCCAATGTTTTTCCTGTTTAAAGTTTCTCTCCTTTCTTATGAAAAGTTGTCCAAACTTGATTTTTCCCCTTCTCAACTCGACACTGATACTTTGCACTAACCTGGTTGTCCTTAGGGTTAAGATTTTTTTCCTGGTTACCATACTGGACAAGCTAAGAGTCAAGTAAGTAACAGGCAGGGTAAGATTTTTGATGTTGGTTTTGTTTACATATAAGTAGACTGTGTCTGACTTTAAGGCCGGACAGTTAAGTACAAGCAGGCTCCTCTTGTTTATGTGACTACAGAATCGCCAGCCAAGTGTGTGGAAAGAAAAGTTTTTTAAGTCAACAACTAATTGCCTTGTACCATGTAAACACAACTAGCTGTGAGACTGAATTTGTAATATTATTTGATTGTTTCTATGCACTTTATGTGTGTGGGGGGGTGAGCATTGAGCAGGAGGATTGTGTGAGGAACAGGGTCTCCCTAGTGACATTTTCACATCTGTCTTCTTTGTGTATGACCTCTGGGGGTGGGAGCAGGCCTATGGTTGCATCTGTATCCAAGAAGAATCCCATCTTGTTTCTTTCCGGTCTCTCCTCAGACCATTATTCTCTGTTTGGGATTTTGTACATTTTCTGTACAATTTGCCAGGCTTGTGGTTATGTTTAGCTTGGAATCTAGTAGGTGATCAGCAAGATTTGATAAAATGCCCACTTCTTTCTCTTGCCTCTGTGTGAGGAGAAGAAAATAAGGTTGAGAATCAGGCTAGTTAGAAAAATAACAATATTAATCAGGTGACTACTGCCCAGTAACCCACCTGCCATGTCAGCCTGTGAGCCCAAGGGAAACCAGGCACGTATTAAACCAGGCCCTGAACACCCAGGAGAGCCCCCAGTACTCCAGAAACTACCTAAAGAATGAGTAAAGGGTAGGTCCCCACACCCCCACCTCCAGATGAATAACTCAAATCCCTTTGGTGACTTTTAAAGTACTTCTAGCTGGGCATGGTGGCACACATCTGTAATCCCAGTACTTGGGAGGCTGAGGCAGGAGGATCCACAAGTTCAAGGCCAACCTGGGCAATTTAGAGAGACCCTGTCTCAAAATAAAAGATGAAAAGGAGCCGGGCGTGGTGGCGCACGCTTGTAATCCCAGTACTTTGGGAGCACGCACGCTCTCTCCCTCTCTCTCTCTCTCTGTCTCTCTGTCTCTCTGTCTGTCTGTCTGTCTGTCTCTCTCTACTTAGTGAGGCCCTCCGCAACTTCGTGAGACCCGGTCTCAAAATAAAGTATAAAAAATAGGGCCGGGGGCGTAGCGCGGAGGTAGAACGCCCCTGCATTCAATCCCCGGTACCGCAAAAAAAAAAAAAAAAAAAAGATGAAAAGGGCTGGGGGTATAGCTCAGTGGTAGAATGCCCCTGCATTTGATCCCCAGTACCTCAAAATAAAGTACTTCTGGCTGGGCATGTTGGCACACGCCTGTAATCCCAATACTTAGGAGGCTGAGACTGGAGACTCACAGGCTTGAGACCAGCCTCAGCAATGTAGTGAGACTCTGAACAACCTAGCGAAACCCTGTTTAAATAAATAAATAAATAAATAGGCTGAGGATGTAGCTTGGAGGTAGAACGCCCCTGAATTCAACACCCAGTATCCCCCAAAACAACAACAATGATAATAATAAATAAAGTACTTCTGCAGTATTTTAGTGAAAATGGGTTAGGAGCCATTGTTTTTAAGTCTCGAGTCTGTCCTTTGTACAGTACACACCCCTTCCCCTTCAGAAAGAACAAAGAGATTTGATTTTTTTTTCACCTGTGTCAGATGTGTCTTCTGGAGCTTGGAATGTTTGGTTTCGGTGAGCCAGTCCCCTGTTGTTACCTGGGCCACACTCTGCCCCCAGAAAGAGGATTCTTCGTCTGTGAAAGCATGTTTTTTTTTCCTTCGAATGGGAGTAAGGGAGTTCTCATCACATCAGGCTTTGCGTTCCCACCTTAGACATCTTACTGAATTAGTGTTGGCTCTGGTGTGTGTGTGTGTGTGTGTGTGTGTGTGTGTGTGTGTGTGTTACTGGGGATTGAACCCAGGGGCATTCTGCCCCGAGCTACACCCCCAGCTCATTTTATTTTGAGAGTCTTGCTAAGTTGCTGAGGATGTCCTCGAACCTGTGATCCTCCTGTCTCACACCCCCCCCACCTACTGGGATTACAGGTGCTGCCACCGTGCCCAGCTTGGCTTTGCTATTTTAAGTTGCCAAACATTTGCTGCCATTTGGCTGTGCCATTCAGAGCCCTTTACTTCCTTCTGTGTACCCGTAAGATGTTAGGATTGGAGAAGAAAGGTTTGGCAATTACTAGATTTCATCTTTCACTGGTGTTTGCTTTCTATGTTTTGTTCTTCACCAATAACTAGGACAATTGAGAAGGTAGAAAAGGAGTTTGTTCCAAAGAACTGAGAGAGTTGGTGGCTTGTTGAATCCCCCCCAGCACCCAGCCCCGTTTGAGTCTATAGTGACAATAGATGCTTCCTTGCTGGAGTGGTCACTGCCCTGGTGTCTGAATTGAGCTACTGCTATCTGAACCACCCAGAGCCAATCTGTACTCATGATTTGAAGCCCGAATCTTCTATGAAATTGGTCATGGTTATTATCAGTTGCTCCAAGTTTGGTTGGACTGGTTATTGTTCACTCTAACAATTAAACAATACGTAACCCGGTTTCAATACTCACACTTCTAGCTGGGCATAGTGGAACATGCCTGTAATCCTAGCTACTTGGGAGGCTGAGGCAGGAGGATCACAAATTCAAGGCCAGCCTGGGCAACTTAGGGAGACCCTGTCTCAAAATAAAAAATAAGAAAGACTGGGAGTGTAGCTCAGTGGTAGAGCACTCCTGGGTTCAATCCCCAGTATTGCAAAATAAAACAAATTCATGCTTCTTACACGGGCTTTCTTTGCTCTGAATATTTTTTTTTTTTTTTGCGGTACCGGGGATTGAACCCAGGGGCGTTCTACCTCCGCGCTACACCCCCGGCCCTATTTTTTATACTTTATTTTGAAACGGGGTCTCATGAAGTTGCGGAGGGCCTCACTAAGTAGAAAGAGAGAGAGAGAGAGAGAGAGAGACAGGGAGAGAGAGAGAGAGAGAGAGAGAGAGAGCTGAGGCTGGCCGTGAACCCGGATCCTCCGGTCTCCGCCTCCCAAAGTACTGGGATTACAAGCGTGCGCCACCACACCTGGCTCTGAATATGTTTTTCAAGTAGCTTTGTGGGAAGGTGTTATATCAACAAATGTATTCAGCAGATGTGGAGAGTGACCTATATCACATTCCAGGATAGGGAGATTAGACAGTGGAGAGTAGTGACAAATAGCCCAGTGGTTTAGAAACAGAAAGACCTGGATAAAAGTCACTCTTCAGCATTGTGACCTTGGCAAGACTAATTAACTCCTCTGTCAGTTTTCTCACCTGTGAAATGGAAATATCTGTAATACACATTCACAGAAGTGTTGCAAGAATTGTATAAAATAACGTGCGTCAAGCAGTAATGCTAGCCGTTACACTTGAAGAGAAGGAGATTTTTCTTTGTACGTGGAGAAGCGTCTGCAGGGCTCTTGGCATGTTGGCTCAGCCCCAGTGTAAGAGATGCTGATGTGTGTGGGATCGAGAGCCTTCACTTCTTTGTTCTATGCTGCCATTCTAGTATCAAGAGAGATTTAAAATTACCAGACTTTAGAGGCACCAGGGGTTTACCAGATTCTAAAGGCACCAGAGGTTTTATGATACTTTTTTTTCCAAAATTTCAAGTAACTCAGGGGACCTAATTTATCATTTTATCTATCATTTTTATCATTTTATCTAATTTTGGAAGTGCTATGCTGGTGTTTATTTTAATTTTTTTTTCATTTTTTTTTTGTGGTACTGTGGATGGAACCCAGGGGCATTCTACCTCTGAGCTACATCCCCAGCCCAATTTTTTTATTATTTTGTTTTTGCAATAGGGTCTCACTAAGTTGTGGAGGGCCTCACTAAGTTGTTGAGGCTGGCCACGAACCTGTGATCCTCCTGTCTCAGTCTCCCAAGTACTGGGATTATAAGCATGTACCACCATGCCCAGCTTGGTGTTTATCTTTCAAAGGGAAAAGAAGTATCAGTTCTAAAGACTGTTGGAAGAGTCCTCAATAGGGAATTTCAACTTTCAGTTTGTATTAAATTGGTGATAAGAAAATGGGGAACTGAGATAGAGTGATATTAAATTTGATGTGGAACTGCACACCCGCCAGATTGGTTGCAATGAAAAAGACTGACAGTTTCAAATGCTGGTGAGGACTTGGATGTGGAATGACATTTCTAGTCTAGAAAACACTAAAGCTAATCAACATCTACATTCTAGCCCAGCACTCCCACTTCTAGGAATGTACCCAAGCGAAATGAAGATGTATGCCCACAGCAAGCATGTTCAATGCTGTGGAATTAGATTAATGGTGGTGATTGCACAACTCTGTGAGTTTTCTAAAAACTATTGAATTGTGCCCTTTAACAGGGTAAATTTTATGGCTCATGCATTATATCTCAGTTAAGTCAAGTTATTTTTAAGGACATGTTCAAGAATACCCATAACAGTTTTGTTCATCCTAGCCTCAAACCACAGGAAATAGTTCATAATTTATTTTTCACTAAGAGAAATAAATTGTTATCTTACCCATACAATAAAATTCTGCACTGCAGTGACAAAGAATGCAGACACACAGGTGTGGGAAGACACATCAGGGACCTAGTGAGATGCAGGAGGTCCAATATCTCCATCTAGGTGTGATGTTGTGGGTGGTTACTGATACAGATGTTCAACAAGCGTATAGCTTGTGAACCTCACGGTATTGATGTGATACCCTACTTCAATTAAAAAACCTGCCATGGGTGCTGTAGTGGTGCCATCTTTACAAACCAGGCCCAACATGCTTCCTCCTGTCAGTGGGCAGCTGGGAAGGCAGACAGGTGCTGGCCCAGCGGCTCCAGAGCAGGTCGCTCTGTCTCTTGCTTTGACAGTGTCTTTGGGCCACAGGTGGTCTGGGGTGTCACTTGCCTGGGAAAGGAAGACTCAGGCTGGTACCTCGCTATTCTGCCCAGTGGCCACCGTTCTCCTGAGTGGCGTGATTACAGACAGTTTCTAACAAATATTGGGCTCAGTGCCAAGGTAAAGAAGCTGAGCTCAGATTTCCCGGAGCGTTGCACAAGCGGGCCTTGTTTTGCTCATGCTCCGCAGGTGAGGGCTGTGCCCTGTCAGGTGCACTCTTCCTTCAGGGGCTGCGGCTAATTAAGGAGAAGGGCGCGCCTTCCCTTCTTTCAGGCCATGTGGTTTAATTAAACGATCACGGCTGTTCCAGGGCTCTGCTTTTCGCTGGGTGCTCCTGTGGGGCCGGGGTGGGAGCCTCCCTGGCGGATGCCTCAGGCTCGCGGTTTGGTTCACCTTCCAGCTCCCCTGGGCTTCCCGGCTTTGGAGCTGGGGTTGGACGTATTTTAAACACACTTTCCAAGTCGATGGCTTCCTTAGTCCCAACTTGCTGGGCTGTAGATGTCTGCTAGCGTGTATTGCAGGTACGGTGGTACTGAGGAGAGGTGACCCTGGGGAGTGGGGGAAGAGACCAGTCTTCTGAGGGCCTGGGGAGTGACCAGCCCAGCCGGGCCTGAAAACTAATTCATGCTCCATCGTTGGGGTGCATCCCACCAGCTATCAACTCATGCTAGAAAAGGGGTGTTTCCCTCTGCTGTGCTCAAAGTGAGGACACCTTTCTTTGTTCCCTAACAAACAGAAATCCCAGACCTTCCCCCTCATGCTGTGGACAAAATATATGATTTTTACTCCATAGACAGCAACTCATGACCTAATCAGATTTTGGACTCAGGTCCACTTAACACTCACCGAATACCTGATCTAATCGAAGTAGGAAGAGCGGTCACAGCCAACATTAATTGTGTGCTCACTTTGAGCTAAGCAGTGTGGCAGGTACTTTGATGTGCATTTCTTGTTTAATTCTCTTCACAACCTTGTGTGGTTCAAGCTATGTGCTCTCCCACCTCCCCCCACTTTTAGAGAGGAGGAAACAAAGATGTTACATAACTTGTCTAAGCTAAAATAAGGGAGCTCAGACTTGAACCCGGGTCTTGGGATTTGGAGTCTGCGGGCCTCTTTTGAAAGACTCAGTGTTGGTTCCCTTCTGTAGTGTGAGTGATACCCAAGAGGCCAAGGCCGTGTGCACCTCACACACAATCTCCTGGAGGGCTCACCGCGGCTGGACTCTCCTCAACTGTGCTGCTGCATTTTCCTCCAGGAAACCAAGTTCTGCTGGAGAGGAATGGGAAGCAGATGGATGTAAGGGAGTGAGTCCTCATGGGAGCCAGGAACACAGCCTGCAGGCCGGGCAGCACAGAGCCGTGCTATCAGGATGTGTGTTAGGACACCCATGGCCCAACCATCAGGATAGACAGACACCAGTGTGCCCAGACGCAGACTGGGCACGGGGCTGCAAATTGCATGGTTCCTTGGTTAGGTTTTGAATTTGCTCATAGGTGTTTAAACGTAGGGTAGGTGAGCCATTATTGAGGCAAATAACTTTTTTCTTAACTTATGACTTAATTTTGATCCATGACACTTCTAGAAAAATGCTTAGAAATGATTTAGTTCGGTCAGGCATGGTGGCACACACTTGTATTCCCAGTACTTTGGGAGGCGGAGACCGGAGGATCCGGGTTCGTGGCCAGCCTCGGCTCTCTCGCTCGCTCTCTCCCTGTCTCTCTCTCTCTCTCTCTCTCTCTCTCTCTCTCTACTTAGTGAGGCCCTCCGCAACTTCGTGAGACCCGGTTTCAAAATAAAGTATGAAAAATAGGGCCGGGGGTGTAGCGCGGAGGTAGAACGCCCCTGGGTT
>PVJS01007565.1:0-55651 GCA_004027185.1 Glis glis | reverse complement strand
GTAAATCTATTAGATAATTTTTTAAGTTTATATAGAAAGGCAATGAACTGGAATAGCCAAAATGACTCATCAAAATGATACAATTGGAGAGCACAAGCTACATGATTTCAAGACCTGCATTAAAGCTGCAGTAACTGAAATAGTGTGGAATTGACATATATCAATAGAACTAGATAGAGAATGCAGAGATGATAGCTCCACATAAATAACATCAATTAACTATTGATCAATATACAAAGTCACTTCAGAGGATGAATGATAGCCTTTTGGTCAAATGTTGTGGGAACTGTGCTCATCAGATATTTTGGTCTCAGTGACAGAAAAGTTGACTTAAACACATCATAATAAAAATTAACTCAAAGGTAATTATAGACCAATGTGGGACATCACATTATGTAACTTTATAAGAAAATATAACATTCTACTTATCTCATATATATACTTAAATATATGTGTATATACAGCATTGTATACATCAGCTTTCTTATCCAGTCTTCCATTTATGTATATTTAGGTTGTTTTCATATCTTGGCTTTTGTGAATAATGCTTCAATGAACATGAGAGTGCAGATGTCTATACAACGTGGTTACCAGGGTATGAGTGAAAAGGGGGAAAATGGGGCGATGTAGGTCAAAAGATACAAATGAGCAAATACATAGGATGAATGAGTAAAAGGACCTAATGTACCAACTGAGGGCTATAATTAAAATTAGGGTATTATAGTCAAGATTTTAACTAACCAGATTTTAGCTAATCTACTTTTAGCTCAAGTAGATTATAGCTACCCTTGCTCCAGAGGAAAAAAATAGATAATTATGTGAGATGATGGATATGTTAATTGGTTTCATTCTAGTAACCATTATATATGTATACATCTATATGTCATGTAACATCATGTCATGTATGTTAAAAATACACAACATAATTTATGTAATAAAAAGAAGGAAAATTTAGGAAAGATTGTGTTCTTAAGTTTTCAGATTTTTATAGATTCAATAATAATAGCAATTATATATATAGAGAGAGAGAGGGAGAGAGAGAGAGAACTTCATATTTAATTCACACAGAAATTTTCAGTCATAAAAAATTATTAAAGAAAATGAAAAGAGAACTTCAGTGATAGAACATATTTATAAACATGGCATCCAACAAAAAGCTTATATCCAGAATACATTTTTAAAAATCAAACATTGAAAGTAAGAAAACATGCTAATAAAAATGAGCAAAAAATTTAAATGCAAAAATTGATATGTGGATGGAAATAAAGTACATGAAAAAAGTTCAATGTAATTAGTCATTAGAAAAATGCAAGCTGGAGCTAGGGGTGGTGTTCAATGTTAGAGTGCTTGCCTAATGTGTGCAAGGTTCTGTGTTGATCCCCAGCACTGCAAGCAAGAAAGAGAAAGGGAGGGAGAGAAAGACAAAAGAGGGAAAATGCACACTAAAACCATAAAATACCACTTTACATTTATTGGAATAGCTAAAATATCATAAATGGATTATGACCGATTGCATGTAATCTATCTACATGTGTCTATACATGTAAATAGATGATAGTATCAACTCTGCCCCAGGATGTAGAGGACTAGAGGTCTCATATTTTGCTGCTGGTAATAAAAAATGATAGTCTTTTGGGGAAACAATTTGGTAATTTCTTATGAGAAACAAGCTTAATCTACCTTTCAGCGTTCCCATTCTTAGCTATTCATGCAAAAGAAATGTAGACTTATGTTCATACAAAAACCTAAATAGGAATTTTACCAGTTGACTTGGGCAACCATAACAAAACACTATAGACTGGGTTGCTTAAACAATAGAACTTTATAGAATTCTGGATATCCAAGAGCAATTTTTGGGGGGCTGGATATGCAAGATCAAGCTGCCAGCTGTGTTGGTTTGTGGTGAGTCCTCCTCCTGGCTAGATTGCTACCTTACTGTGTCCTCTTTCCTGTGTGCACATGGAGAGGGAGAACTCTACTGTCTTTTCCTCACCTTAAAAGGACATCAATAAGATTAGGGTCCACACTATAACCTCATTTAACCTATTTCTTTAAAAGTCCTATTTCCAAATATAGTTCTATTCAGGGTTAGGGTTCCAGCATCTTGTGGGCAGGGTATAGTTCAGTCCATTTCAGGAAACTCTATGTATACTTATGTATGTAAAAACTAGAATCTACCCAAATGTCCAACAGTTGGGGAGTAGGAAAACTGTCACATTCATACAAGGAAATACTACTCAGGAGTACAAAGGAAAAAATTACTGATACCATAAGATGGGTGTGTCTCAAATAGTTTACGCCAAGTGAAAAAAAAAAAGAAAACCTCGAAAAGCTGTATACCAATGTTGTAGTATTCTGGGGGGAAAAAACCTACAAAACTGTATATATAAGTATGTCAGAAATTACCAGGAGCTATTGTTTGAAGAGGTGGAAATTTCTAGGGTGAGGAACTGTTCTATATCTTGATTTGCATAATGGTTTCATGACTATTTAAATTTTCTCAAAATGCATTGAGCTGTATTCCTGAAATATTAAATGTTTCTGTGTGTCATACCTCAATAAAATAAAATAAAACTTTAAAAAATCTGTACTAAACACAAATACATAAAATCAAAAATACAAGTTTAGCCCCCATAAATTCCCTTGCAGTTCAATCTATTTTTGATATTTGGTGTAAAAATTAAATATATTAACTTTTAATATATTATATTTGAGCAGGTACAATAAAAAGAATAGGAATAGATAAATACTTTTAAGTTATTAAGTCCTTGAAATAAAATACTAAATATAACTATCCTAAATATCTTATGAATTTGTCTATTCTATTTCTCATTTAAAAGAAGAGAAAATTTAATACTGAGAAATTAGTTATGTTTAAAAGTCCTGAAATCAAAGTCACCAGATTGGAAGAAGAAAGTAAAAGTCTTTATTCCCCATTAGCAAGAGTTTCAGTCTAAAGATGAGACTGTGTTGCCTTCCAGCAGTTAGGAGAGATTTTATATGTTACAACCACTCTGACTGATCAGAAGAAAAATAGTCAAAACAAAAAAAAAGAAAAGGGCAATGATGTCAAGACAGTGGTATAAGTCAAAGTTTCAAAGATTAGTTTTCAAAAGTGTAAGCAAATCTGGGAAAATGCCCATTGAAGTTTTAAGGTATATAAAAGAACTAGCAGTGTAGGAAAGTCAATGTGTTTATATTTCATATTTTGAAGCTTAGCAAGACAAATTAGGCTAAGGCTTGTAATTCTTAGTTTAGTTGTTATAAAGCAGACTCACAACTCACATACATAGCATACAGTTAAATATACAGCTCGCATATGCACAGGCTTTCTAATATTTGAAATCAGCTTAGAGTAATCAAATGTTGTATTATTTACACTTCATCATTATGTCATTCAGATTCCAATATTTAGTAAAACTGAAAAAGTTGTTCAGGAAAAAAAACCAAAATTATTACAGTCTTATATAACTCAATGTGATTTCACTGCCTCATGTCGAATTGGAATAAATACCCCTGTTTATTTTATGAGTTTTTAATTTATCCATATCTAGAGTTCTTGTTGAAGGCATTCCAATCTTTAGGTTCAGACAACAGTTTTGTATGAACCAGAAGTCAGTTAACTATGACCAGAGCCAAATCTGTTTCTCGTTTCTTTTTATAAGTATGGTGTTATGGAAACACAGTCACACCCACTGATTTACATATTATTATGGTTATTATTCGGCTACATTGGCAGAGTTGAATAGTTGCAACAGACACTATATGGCCTGAGAAGTCTAAAATACGTATGGCCATTGACAGCATTTGCCAGCTCCCAGGGAAGACTAAAAGGATATTGTTGCATTACTCAACACTTCATAATAACCCACTCACTGTTTAGTATGTTAAAATAAACATTTATTACATCTTATGAATTTGTATGCCAGGAATTTTGGATGGGCTCAGTTTCCAGTGGTATTGACTGGAACAACTTAGCATTTGGTAGAAAATTGTTCTGCACGTTCCAACATAGAATCTCTCAAGTACCTGACCCTTGGTGAGAAGGCAGGAAGGCTGAATTTATTCCAGGTCCCACTTCCTCTTCAGTCTACTTCGTAGAAGCTCTTCCAGTAGGATGCTCAGATATCCTACACGGTGGCTTAGGCAAAGCAAAAGCTTCTAGTCTTCTTTTTATTATTATTCATCTTTCACCTTTGCCCAATTTATTTTATTATTTTTAAATATTCTTCTTTATCCTATATTTATTTTATTTTTAATATACTTTTATTGGTGCATTGTAGTATTACATCATAATGTAGTTCAGAACAATAGGGTATACATGCACACCACACTTGGTGAGCTTTCCCCTCTGTAACTG
Organism: Glis glis; assembly: GCA_004027185.1. Classification (NCBI taxonomy): domain Eukaryota; kingdom Metazoa; phylum Chordata; class Mammalia; order Rodentia; family Gliridae; genus Glis; species Glis glis. The sequence continues at coordinate 51,291 of PVJS01007565.1, read as the reverse complement.
TACCAGAACTGAATATTACTGGTACCAGAACTGACCATATACTATTATCTTCCCTAGTGGGCTATCTATAAAAGCAGCTATAGGCCAGTCCAGACTGGAAGAGAGGTAAAATCTCAAAAGCAAGTGCGCCACATAAAACACAGCTATCTTTAATCCACTGTCAAGTTGATGCCATGCATTTTATTAGTATATTGCTTCTAGAAAGTGAAAATAATCCAGAAGAGGTAGAAAATTGTAAATGTAAATAAATTTATTTATTTTTATTTATACTTGTATTGGTGCATTATAGTCTTATTCTGTTCTTCTTAGCGAGATCTGCCTAAGAAGAAACTAATTTCCCCTACATATACAGGCTGTGATTTAGCACAGCCTGTATATGTAGGGGAAGGGAAACACTCAATTCCAAACCCCCCATCTCATCTAAGAGGAGGCCATGGTGAAGTTCACAGTCCAGGGACACAGGTTTATGGAAGAACTAAAACCTACTCATAGGACTACAGAGTACTTCCTCTTCCCCCACCCCTTACCACTATATTGTTAAAGGCTATTTAACACAGTTTCTTTTTTATCTGGAATTACATATTCATATTTCAATAAAAATAAAATGAACTACACTAAAATGCAAACAGACAAACAACAACAACAAACACATTTTGAAGAAGCTGAACAAGCATAGGAACAGAGATGGCAGGAATCTTGGAATGATAAGAACCAGAATTTTTTTTAAAAACTCATGTTATTATGCTAGGACTTTAATGGAAAAAGCAGGAAAGAATAGCTGGACAATGAAAGTGGAGGGATGGAAATTCTAAGAAAGAGTAAAAAAGAAATGCTAGGGATTAAAAACACTGTCACAGAAATGAAGAATGCAGCCAGGTGGAGTGTTGCACGCCCATAATCCCAGCACTTGGGAGGCTGAGACAGGAGGATCACAGGTTCAAGGCCAGTCTGTGGAAACTGATTGAAACCCTCTTTCAAAACAAACAACAAAAATAAATAAAAAGGGCAGGGTTGTCGCTCAGAAGTAGAATGTCCCTGGGTTCAATCCCAAATATGAAAGAAAGAAAAGAAATGAAAAAAAGAGAAGAGAAATAAGAAGGAAGGAAGGAAAAGAGAAAGAAAGCCAGACAGCAAGCAAGTTTTGATGGGCTCATTGGTACACTAAACACAACTAAGTAAAGAATCTCTGAGCTTGGGCTTCTAAAAAATAATAACATAAAAATCACTGGAAGAAGTAGGAAAGAATAGCCAAGGACTGTGAGATACCTAAACAAGGTGCAACATGAGTATAATGGCAGTAACAGAAGGAGAAAAAAGAGAAAAAGGGAAGAAGTGATACTTGAAACAACAATGACTGAGAATTTCTCCAAATTATTGTCAGACATAAGATAACAGATTCAGGAAATGAAGAGAACTTACGCAGGATAAAGGCACCAAAAATATATACATTGGCATATCATATTCAAACTTTAATCAAGCAAAAATAAAATTTCTTCGATGTAGTGGTGGTGGGGAGAAACATCTTCCCAAAGAGAAAAAAAAAAAGAATTCATATGAATGTATGAATGGCATCTTACTTCTCTTCAGAAGCCATAAAGCAAGAGAGTGGAGTAAAACATTTAGGTTATTGTGAGAAATAATCATCAACCTAGAATTAATCTTCAAATATGAAGGGGAAATAATTTTTTTCCTACAAACAAAAATTGAGAGACTTTGTTGTAGACCTGCCTTGCAAGAAATGATAAAAAGAATTTTTTTCAGGCAAAAAAATTTATATAGGACAGGAACTTGGATCTACATAAAGAAAGTAAGAGCATCAGAGAATGAATACGTGCAGATAAAATAAATTTATCAACCAAAGGAAAAAAAAGACATTAAAAGGTTCTCAGCAGGGATGTGACAAGATCATATTTTCCTTTTGAGTGTATTACTTGAGGGCTCTGTAGAGCTGAGATTGGAGAATTGGGATTTAAGAGACTGTGTTAGAAAGCTGTCTCTCTTGTCCTGGTGAAAGGTAATGAAGGGCAGAATTACAACAATAGGGGTGGAATAGAGTACAGATTTGAGGTACTGATATATTTCTTAAAAGCTTTTGAGTTGATTTTCATGTACATCCCTGGTTGAAAATAACTGTGCAAGAGTGATTCACCACAGGTGAAGGTTGCCTATGGTGAGAGACCCAGAGAAATAAAAGCGAAGTGGAAATTTCAGAATAATTTACCAGGCTAACCAGCAAAGGACCTGGCACTGAAGCCCTTAGGAAGCTCTAATGATACCACTTTTCTTTTTGCTAAGTTGCAATGCCTCCACCTTACGGGAGACTACTCCCCACCCTGATGTTGAGAACAAGGATGGAATTGAAGCAATATTACTATGAGTGTTGTGTGCCAGTGTCATTTTCTCGGGAATGTAAGCAATAGGTGTGACAGCCCTTATGTTTCAATGCTCTTCAAGATACTTTAAGTTCCCAATCCAAGGATCCTTGGGAAACTGCATGGAAATCTCCTTTAAGCAAAACAAGCAATCAAAACCAAACCTCACTTGATCTTTCTTCTCCTAAAATCTACCAAGTATTTCTTCTTGTATAATTGCCACCTTCTTGAAAGAGGAATCTGTACTTGCTGCTTCTTACTTGCTCATCCCCAGGTACCTCTCAGTCACTCAATAAGAGCTCAGGGCCCACCTGGAACCCATGCTCCACGCTGTCTCTGAGCAGCTTGATTAGTCTTACTTGTTCAGGTATAAACACAGGTTATTCTCTGTCCTGTACCTGTAGTTTTGACCTTTTTCCTAACTCTGTTATGCACTTTCAACTGCTCACTGAATTTCTCTAATTATCTTTCAATCCAGGCATGTAAAATTCAATATCATTATTTTGAATTATCAAATTGAATATTTTTACCCAAATCTATATTTTTAACTATGTCTTTTCATCTTCCTTAATGGGATTGAGTCAGTGACTCAAGGTAAACATTTTAGGGTCATTTTAATTCTTCTTTCCTTCATCAGGTTTTACCTACAAAATGTTAAGAAGTAGTTTCTAAACTACTACTACTACTACTACTACTACTAATAATAATAATAATAAAGGGGTATAATAACTAGAAAACAATTCACTTGAAAAATTTAAAGTTAATGGGAATTAAAAAACAAATTTCCAAAGTTGTTATATTCTCTAATATTATTAAAAGGACATGAGGAAAGTGTTTACCAAATTATTTGAATTTTTAATGTTTAATTATTCCTTTCACCCAAAATATTTTATGATCTATTTTATTGTGAGATACTCAAGTAAAAGTAAATGATGTAGGGATCATTTTAAAATAGATGTGATTTTTGTGACATCTGGGTGTTCCAAACACTGTGAAAGAGTATACTATCTAAAATGCTATGGGAATTGCCAATTTTTTTCTTTACTTCTTATTATATTTGGTATTGGCATTGGGTTCAGAACAGAAGGTGAACTAAATTCCTGTGTTTGTTTTAAAAATATTTTCCTCTTTCTCTTCGGTGTAATAAAAACAACTATATTCCTGTCTCCTTAACCTAGAACATGAAGCAAAATTTACTGCCAGTCTTTTTGTTGATGAATCTTTATCATTTTTGAGACAGAAAAAAATGAGAATTAAACTTTGCCAACACACATGCCCTCATGTTTTTCAACTGGGCCTGTGTCCTTCTCCGAAGTCATGTCATAAACATAGCATTTAAAGAATTGAATACCAAAGGGACAGTGAGTGATGTGTTCAGAGATTAAGTCTCTACAAGCATTAATGAGGCTATCACTGCATATTCCTTAGGTGGTTTGCTGAAAATGTACTGCTCTATTTCAGCAGCACTGTCCTTTCCATACAAAGTAGAAGCAAATGAAGAGTTGCTGCTCCATAAACCTTCATATCCAAGCAGGGCAGTCCTGGGTCCATTGCAAACCCTACATTCAAGGTGATCTCTGGAAATTGTGGATTGAATAACTATGGCACGTCATACATCATTTTTATTAATAATGGAGAAGTCATCTATATCAATCAGTAGTTTTAAGTTACAAGTTGCTTTAAAACAGTAGGTTTTAAAAACAATCATAAAAGTTCAGTTATTCATTTGTTCAAATTATTTTTAGAAATACAATTTTTTTCTCTCATGATTCATCAACCCTAATATCAAAAATTTTGATGTCTTTGTGAAATTCTTTAAAATAGTGAACTTCATCCTGAGAAAGGTTAATAATACTTTCATGCAATCTGTCATGGCAGACTTTGGTGACAGCTGAATTTTCTCTATAGTTTTTACTTGAGCTAATATTATTATATGGAGATATTTTAGAAGAAGATAAAATTGTTTTCCCTAGTAAGTGATATAGTATATTTAATATACTGCTCTTAATCATGTAAATACACCACTTCTTTACATATAGTTCCATTGATTATTTTTTTTTTCCACTGAAAACGTAGGCCTTTCAGTTTTAAACCCTAGATATACAAAATCACTGCACTTATCAGACTTATATCCTAGTTTGGAGAAAATAAAAATATAAATATGTGATGTATATGGATTGTGTAGGGGTAATTGTTAGAGAAAAAATATCATCATGAGGAGAAAGTACAATGCTTCTGTAGGCCTTTCCGAAGAGGGTGGTGGTGATATATGAACAGAGGGCAAAATAAAATGAGAGAAAAATCCATGGAAAAAAATCTCATGTGAGAGCACTGCAGATGGAGGAAGGGCAGGTACAAATCCCCAAGACAGGTGTGAAGCACGACTTTAAAGAAGGTCATTGAGACTAGACAAAAGGGAGATAGATGGTGATTGATGGAAATGATCTTGAAAGATATACAGGTGTATCAGTTGGTCTTGCTCATCACAAATCACTCCAAAGCTTTAGTTATCTGAAAAACAACCGTGTCTTAATTTTACATGAGTTGATGAGCCTTGGCCAATCAATCTCTGGTAGGCTTTATTACACATCTGCTGTTACCTGTTAAGTCAGCTCAAGGCTAGATCGTTTAGGATGACCCCCAATAAGATGGCTGATTCTACTCCATATGATTTCTCAACCTGCAGTAGGTAGCGCAGGAGTGTACCTATGAGAGAAGTAGCAGCCCAACAGGGAGAGCGAACGACGCAGGCCCAGTTGTGTTCTGAGAATGAAAGCGTCACACACTCACTTCTGCTACATTCTATTGCATCAAGTCAGCCCCAAGGCCAATCCAGGTTTGTGGGATGAGGAAATAGATTGTATTGCTTGTTGGAAGGATTTGCAAAAAAAGATAAAGCATTGAGGATACTTTTGCAACCAATCTACCATAGATAGAACCAATTCATTGAAACCTCATAGGTCATGAGATGAATTAAAAGTTTTAATCTGCATATAATTAGAAATTGTTATGCTTTTGAAAAAGCAATGATTTTATTTCTGATTTAGAAATGTTATTTTGATATATGAAGAATCCCATTAAGTGAGGAAAAGAAGAGGGAAAGAAGATCAGAAATGAAAGATTTCTTATAGTCTTAAGCAAAATATGGGAGCATAAACTGGTGGTAACAGTGAAGATAATGAACTGTTCCAATTTGGGCCACATATTGATATTCGGGAATAACATGATTTGGTTAGATGATTGTGAGGGAATAAGTAGTCAAACTGTATTCTATGGTTTAGATTTATTTATTTATTCATATTTATTTACACTTTATTGGGTGTTAAAACCATATGAAAAGCTATGTACATTTCATATATATATCTCCGTGAGTTTTGCAGTAAGTATACATGTCTATCAAATCATCATTACCGTCAAAGCAATGGACATATCTATTACTTCCTACCGTTTCTTTTCATCTCTTTTATTGCTACTGTTTTGCTTTGTGGTTTTCATTAGAATACAAAATAAGATGTCAGCAAATTTTTAGCATACAGTTGTCCCTCTGTAGCCTGGGGTGATGGGTTCCAGGATGCCAACATCTGTAGATACTCAAGCCCCTTACTTAAATGGTGCACTATTTGTATACAACCTACATACATCCTCCCATATACTTTAAATTATCACCAGATTACTTATAATGCCTAGTGCAATGTAAATGCTATGAAAATGGTAATTATACTATATTGTTTAGAGAATAATGACAAGAAAATTCTGTACATTTTCAGCACAAAAGTAAGTTCTTTAGGAAATGTTTTCAATTCAGCATTGCTTGAATCCATGCATGTGAAATTCATGGATATGGTGCACCAATGACAGTTGGATCTTGAGTTTGTAACCCATTTAGTCACTCTATGACATTAAGTTAATTTAATACATTTACATTAATTACTTAAGTAATAATTACTGTTGCCATTTTGTTGATTATTTTCTTACTGTTTTGTTGTTCCTTTTTTTCTTCCTCACCTGCTACCTTCCTTTTTGATATGATGTTTTGGTTTTTGTTTGCTTGTTTGTAGTGGTATGCTATTATTCTTTATCTTTTATGTATCTACTACAGGGTTTTTCTTTGTGTTTACTATAAACTTTAAGTAAAACATCTTATAGCTATAAGTCTATTTTAAACTGATAATTTAATTGTGATTACATACAAAAACTACACTTTTACTTGTCCCTCCCTCCCCATTGTATTTTATTGATATCGTAATTTACATATTTTTATATTGTGTATCTGTTAACAAGCTGTTTCATGTTTATTTTTCACACTAATGTCCTTTACCTTTTATGTTAGAGTTAAAGGTAATTATGTACTGCAATTACCATATTAGATTATTCTGAAATTGACTATATTTACTTTTACCAGTGAGTTTTATATCTCATTATTTTATGTTGCTAATTAACATCCTTTCATTTCAATTCAATGAACTATTATTCGCATTTCTTATATGCAAGGTCTAGTAGTGATAAATTCCCTCAGCTTTTATTTGTCTGGTATAAAGCACAGTTTTTTCAAATATAGTCATTCTTTTGGTTAGTAGTTTTATTATTATTTTAGCATTTTGAATACATAATCCCACTCTTTCTTGATCTGTTTCTCCTGAGAAACTCACTGATAGTCTTGGAACAGAGGCTTCCTCATATGTGAAGAGTCACTCTTCTCTTCCCAAATTCTCTTGGGTTTTGCTTTTTTTTTTTTTGGTTGTGCTAGGGATTTGACCCAGGGCCTGATATATGCCACTGAGCTTCATCCCCAGCCCTGTCTTTGACTTTTGAGCAATCAATTATCATGTGTTTATGCTCAACCTATTTGGACTTCTTTAGCTTTTATCTATTTACATGTTCATTTCCCTTTTTGTATTATAGAACTAATATGTCATTATTTGTTCAGATATGCTTTCTTTCCCCTTCTCTTTCTCTGCTCCTCCAGGGAACCCTGTAATGTATATATTGGTTTACCTGGTGTTTTCCATAAGCCCTGTAGGATTTCTTCATTTTCTTTGAATTCCTCTTTCTTTTATTTTTTCCTCTCACTGGATAATTTTAAATTATATCACTTTGAGTTCACTGGGTTTTTTTTTTCTTCTTCTGCTTTATTGACTCTGTTGTTAAATACTCAGTTGATTTTTTCAGTTCACACATCACATTCTTCACTCAAGAGTTTGGTTCTTTTTATGATTTTAAATCCCTACTTCTACTTTTCGTTTTGCTCAGGTGCTGTGTTCCTGATTTCATTTAGTTGTCTATGGCATCTTTTAGTTTGCTGAGCTTCTCTAAGGTGAATGTTTTAAATTCTTTGTCAGGCAATTAATAGTCTTCATTTCTCTGGGTCTTTATTTTGTTTATTTGGTGGTATCATATTTCTAGGTCTCTTCCTGTCCCATAAAGGCTTGTGCTACTGTCTTCACATTTGAAGAAGGAATCACCTGTTGACTAGTCATTTTGTTGTCTAGCTTTAGAGAGAAGGACCTTCACCAGTGAGCCCAAATACAAATTCTGGGTGTTTTGTTTTACTTTTTCTATGGATGTGCATGCCCCACTCTTGTTTCTTCTTAAGGGAGAAGTCTTTGTGTGGTGTGCTGTCTCTTTCTATTCTGCCATCTTGCTGATATCACTTAAAAGCAGAAGGCTGAAATTCTTTTTTAAAAAAATATTTTTTAACTTGAATACTTTCATTTTTAATTATAAAAATTTTGCTGCTCAATCTGCTTAGTGAGCTGATTCTAATTGAGTTATTTATGCTTGTGAAGGATAAACATCTATTTTTAGAAACATGTTTATAATTTTTTGAGTAATAAGTGGGTCTAGAGAAATATAGTTTTGAAGATGATACTAATGTATTTGACATTTAAGTTAACGTGAAGAAATACAAAATAAAAAAGGAAAACATCTCCATGAACGCTAGTTCTAAAGCATTTTTATTTCAAGTCTCTCTATAGTCTTAAAATTTTTAAGAACCCAAAAGATCCATTGTTTAGGTTGATTATATTTATTGATATTTACCATAATAAATATTGATATTGAGGATGTTTAAAATACTTATTAATTTATTCAAAGCAATAATAACAAATATACTAATGTTAATATAGATCGCATATTTATGAAACAATACATTGGAGGGAGTACTAGTGATCAAATGTAGGTATGGTCTACCACTGAGCTATGTCCCTAGGCCTTTTAAATTTTTACTTTTGTCAGACAAAGTTTCACTGAGTTTCTAATGCTAGCCTCGAATTTGTGATCCTTCTGCCTCAGCCTCCCGAGTTTCTGGGATTACAGACATGCACCACTTTGCTTGGCTCCAGTTACTACATTTCTAAAAATTTAATAAGAAATACAGTGGTATATTATATTTTACAAAACCTCTTTAGTTTCTGCTTTCACAGAAGATAGCTGTATTCTCATGTAGTTCTGCATTCAATCTGTAAAAACAGTTTTTGGTTTAAGTGTACAAGGCTGGAAAAGGGTGATATTAAAGGACCTGGTAGATATCTTCTATACCCCAGAAGTCTTCAGAGCCCAATTCAAAAACTGCTTTTCTAGAACCACTACTTTAGAGAATTTGACCAGGTAGTCAAGAATTGGTGAGGACACATTCCTTTTACTGGGGACCTTAAACACAGAAAACCTGCTAATTTTTTTTTTCTCAGACTAAACTGTGTTGTTGTTGTCATGGGGAAGAAGTGTTTGAGGGTCAGAATTGCACATGATTAACTTCTTTTGACATGTACTTCATGTCCTGAATAAATTTGTTCTTATTTTATCATATATGTTTATGTTATTGTGAACTTTTGTTTTTATACTTATATCAGTTATTGCTGACAAGCAAAATGCCACCGTATAGATGGCTAAACTTAAATTGATTTTCTTACAAATCTTGGGGTTTAAAGTACAAGAGAAAGGTGTCAGCAGATTTATTGTTTTTTTGTTTGTTTTGTGTTTTTTTGGGGGGTATCTTCTTTGTGGCCTCTCCTTGACTTGCTTGAAGATGTCCTCATGGACTCATAGAACATCCTTGATGCTTCTATGATGGTCCAAATTTTCTCTTCTATGAAGACACCAGTGAGACTTAACAAATAGAACCTACCTTAATGCTTCCTTTGAACTTAATTACCTCTTAAAAGGACCTATCTCCACAAAGCACCACATTCTGAGGCACTAGGGGTTAAGACGTCTACATATGAATTTGGAAGGGATACCATTCAACCCATAGCAACACATCATTTTTAGTTTCCTGGTGGTTTTTACCTATCTGCTTCCACCACATTATATAATGATTTACTTGATTTAGAAATGCAAAGGGAAAGAGAAATGATTCTATATTTTGTATCAGGAAAAAGTATAGAATTTTCTAAATGTGTTATACAACTATAGCATTACTTTCGACTCAAAGAAGCTTACATGTGGGAGCTAGAGCAAAAATAGGCAACATAAGGGACTTTGGATGAATGTGGAGAGATACCAGTAGAATAGTGGAAAGGTTTGGGGTGGGTAGGTTAGAAGAGGAAAAAGGAAGATTGAGGGAAAAAAGAGTTCAAATATTAATTAGCAATATATAACGGTATTACTATAGGTTTTGCTAATATATACAAGGAGGGAGGAGGGGATTGTGGGGTAGAGTGTGGAGGGAATTACACCAAGAGCTGTATGCATATGTTTGTATCACTTTGAACTACACTATGATGTATAATTACAATGCACTACCAAAAGTATAAAAATATTCATACGAGTAATAATTAATATCTGTGAGGCATACTGAATTCCCAAATCACTGCATTAGTAAAAGATAAAATTTATTTTTCATTCATAAAACACTTAACTGAAATTCTACTGAGTCTCTTACACTTTTAAGTACTGAGCGTGTTTTTGAGCAAAATCATTAAGGTCCCCACTGTAATAGCACTAGCAGTCTAACACAAGGAAGAATCCATTTTTTTTTTTTTTTTGTGGTACTAGGGATTGAGCCTAGGGGCATTCTACCTCCAAGCTACACCCCCAGTCCGATTTTTTATTCTTTATTTTGAAACAGGGTCTCACTAATTTGCGGAGGGCCTCACTAAGTAGCTCTGGCTGGCCGCGAACCTGGATCCTTCGGTCTCAGCCTCCCAAGTACCGGGATTACAAGGGTGCGCCACACGCTCAGCTGGGAGAATCCATAAAAAAGCAAATGGACAAATAAAGGCAAATTGCCATAAGTATGATATAAATACTATTGATTGATATAATTAAGCTTTTTCTTCTATAAAATTTCAATTAACAAAAGATTCAATTTATTTATATTTAATGTTTTTTGTATAGTTATTTCTGTCTGAGAGTTCAACAAAATACAGCTTTTATTTATGGAGATCTTAGACTTTTAGATGAGCATTGGAGGTAGCCCAAAATATTTTCAATTAAAGGAGACTTAAGGTGACAAAAAATAAATGGTAGATTGCCATCTGGAAAATTCTGCATTTTTATTTTGAAACACTTATTTTAGAGAACTTTTTAGTTCTGTAGATACATATTTATAAATATAATACCCAAATCATGATGAACATTTAGGCTTTTCATTTAAATTGAAGAACTAGATATCATGATGACAGTATAAATAATATCATCTTTGAATAAGTTAACCTATTCTTTTTTCATTTAAAAGTGAGAAATATGATAATGGAAAGTATGATAGCATGTAATGTTTTAATCTTTTATTATTGCAGATATTTATACTTATTTTTCACATTAGAAAAAAAGAATACCAAATCTAAGAATACAAATGGTAACAAAATATTTATTCACAGCATAGATTCCTTAGACATAAATATGTATACATTTTATTGATTTTTACCAATGCAATTTTCATCATCTTATCAACTCTCATATATTTAAAATTAATCTGTCTCACCTACTTGTGTGTGTGTATATATATATATATAAATCTTTTGAATAGCTATTTTACTATATATATTTACTATATATTTTAATATATATATATATTAAAATAACTGTTCTAAAGATTTCTTTTTTTTTTTTTTTGTGGTACCAGGGGTTGAACCCAGGGGCGTTCTACCTCCGCGCTACACCCCTGGCCCTATTTTTTATACTTTATTTTGAAACCGGGTCTCACAAAGTTGCGGAGGGCCTCACTAAGTAGAGAGAGGGGGGGGAGAGAGAGAGAGAGAGAGAGAGAGAGACAGAAAGAGAGAGCTGAGGCTGGCCGCGAACCCGGATCCTCCAGTCTCCGCCTCCCAAAGTACTGGGATTACAAGTGTGCGCCACCACGCCCGGCACTATTCTAAAGATTTCTACGGAAACATTTTTGTTTCCATGAAAATCACACCAGTTGGTGAAATAAGGGTAGAAAAAAGTGCTTGTTGTGATCTGAATATGGAACGTCCCCCAGAAACACTCATATATTGGCAATGCAGCAATGGTCAGAGGTGACACAATTCAATCATGAGCCCTCTACACCATCAGTGGGTACATTGATGGATTAATAACTTGAATGGATTTCCAGGGTGGTAGCTACAGGCAGGTCAGGCGTGGCTAGAGGAGGTGTGTCACTGGGAGTTTGGCTGTAGGGACTATGTATGTCCCTAGTCTCTCTCTCTCTCTCTCTCTCTCTCTCTCTCTCTCTCTGTTTCTATGCTGCTATGAGCTGCCAAGCTTTACTCCACCATGTCCTGCTGCCATGATGTTTCTGCCTTGGAGCCTGCTCACCATGGATTGAACCTTTGAAACCATGAGCCCAAATAACCCTCTCATCCTCTAAGTTGTTCTTATCTGGTATTTTGGTCATGGTGACAAAAAGCTGACACGATGCTATTAAGTCATAAATGCGTACTTTGATTGAAGAAAGAAGAAAACAGGGTTGTGAATCAAATTTAATTTGGAATCAATAGCAAAATCTTCAGCAAAATTGATTGTAGACCACTTAAATAGAAGTAAAATAAAGTATGTTACTTTGTTTTCTCTTTATTTAAACACTAGTGTTTGATAAAATGACTTAAAAATATTTAAATAAGCCAGGCATGGTGAAGCATGACTGTAATCCCAGTACTTGGGAGGCTGACACAGGAGGATAGAAGGTTCAAGGATAGCCTCAGCAGTATAGTGAGACTCTCATTAACCTTGCATGACCCTGTTTCAAAATAAATTTTTTTAAAAAGGCAGGGAGTGCAGCTCAGAGGTAGAATGCCCCAGGGTTCAATCCCCAGTAACACACACACACACACACACACACACACACACACACACACAATAAAATAAATAAATAAATAAATATCAGTGTCATCTTGTCAAAAAATGAGTTTGTTGTTTTTGTGAAAGTAATCTGATTTTAATATAGACTTTTTGTGAGAAGTGTTAAAATTATATTATTATTGTAGTGATTACTCAATTTTTATTTTATTTTATTTTTTATTTTTTTGTGGTACCGGGGATCGAACCCAGGGGTGTTCTACCTCCACGCTACACCCCTGTCCCTATTTTTTATACTTTATTTTCAAACCGGGTCTCACGAAGTTGCGGAGGGCCTCACTAAGAGGAGAGAGAGAGGGAGAGAGAGAGAGAGAGCTGAGGCTGGCTGCGAACCCGGATCCTCCAGTCTCCGCCTCCCAAAGTACTGGGATTACAAGCATGCGCCACCACACCCGACATCAATTTTTAAATATACTTTACCTAAGACAATTTTCATTCCCATTTTTATTACTTATTTACTAGAATATCTATAAAAATTATTTAACCACTTTAAATTCACTTTTAGTTTGAATTCTTAACCTAGATAGCTAAGGGTAATCTTTTCTTCCTCACAAATGATATAGGACTGTATTTATTTATTTATTCATTTATTTATTTATATTTATTTTTTGTGTGTGTGGTATGGGTGATTGAGCCCAGGGGCATTCTACCTCTGAGCTACACACCCAGCCTTATTTTATTTTTATTTTGAAACAGGGCCTCACTAGGTTGATGAGATTCTCATTACTTGCTGAGGCTGTCCTTAAACCTGCGATCCTCCTGTCTCAGCCTTCCAGGTACTGGGATTACAAGTGTGCGCCACCACACCTGGCTAGGATTGTTTTAACGATGATTTTTACTTCATAAAATGAAAAAATTTCATCACAGTGCAAAAAATAAACTCCTATTAAATATTATCTCCGTATATAACTTTATTTAAAAACCCATCTAGATGACAGAATGATGATTTGGTTCTCTTTGATGCTTATTGATAAAAAGTATTAGTAGATATGACAAGAATAATACAGTGTCCATATCCATGTTGGGGGGTCGTTTATAATAAAGTCAAGTTGGCCATCATTTGCAGGCAGTCCTCTATAGGAAATACATAGTTTTACACTGAGGCATAATGGAATTTTATTTAGTATAAAGACTCCAAATCACAAGTATTTGTCCTGATTAGACAGGAGACAACACTCATGCAGGAACAGGCTCATCCTAATTTGGACACATAGTGGAAAGGGAATATATAATTATAGTTTGTCTTTATTTTGGAGAATTTTGCAATCTGAAAGAGTCTGTAGGGTTGCATTTGAAATTTACACTAACAAATGGATTGGTTTATCACAGCCTTTCTCTAAAACGATAGACTGAAAACATGCCATTATATTTTCAATAATATACAATATTATTCTTATTAAAGGTGTCCGTTTTTATTATTAAAATCATGTGAAAAGATTTAGTGTAGCCAGGCACGGTAGCACATGCCTGTAAATCAGTATGTAGGAGGCTAAGACAGGAGGATTGAAGGTTCAAGGCTAGCCTCAGCCACTCAATGAGACCCTCAGCAACTTAGTGAGATCCTGTTTTGAAATAAAAAATAAAAAGAGGCTGGGGTGCAGCTTGGAAGGAGAATGCCCCTAGGTTTGATCCCCAGTACCAAAAAAAAAAAGATTTAGTGTGAATATGAATAAAGCTGCTAAAGCTGCTATAAACATTTGTACACTATGAAACATTTGTTTTTATGAATATAAGACCTATTTCTCTAGAGGAAATATCCACAGAGTAGGATTTCTGAGTCAAAATATAGAAATGATCCTTCCAAAAGGGAATGTATAAAAACCTGAGGCATATGTGTACAGTGTAATACTACTTCTCAATAAAATGGAATAAACAATTGATGTTAGTTACAACTTGGATAAATCTCAAAGGCATTAATGTTCAGCAAATAATCCAGTTTCTAGAAAAGTTATATACTGTAATATTTACTTATATGATATAATTTGAAAAAACAAGACTGTAGTAAAGGAGGACAGATAAGTAGTTTCCAGAAATCAGGGATCTGCAGAGGGTAATAGACAAAGAGATATAGCAAGAGGGAGTGTTTTGGGGGATGATGGGACCTCACTTTTTTTGGGTTGGGGTGGTGATTACATGAATCAATACATGTGTTAAAATTTATGAAATTATCTAACAGAAATTGTCAAAGTCTATATATGTTAAAATTATAAAACAGAATTTTTAAAATGAATTAAAATGTAATTATATTAATCAGGGTTTCCCAGAGAATCAGTACCCATGAGAGAGAGAGAGAGAGAGGCTTATCATTGACGTGTGTATACGAAGACCCAGAAAACCAGTGGTGTAGATAAAAGGCCTGAGAGTTGGGAGCTGATTGTGCAAGTTTCAGTGTAAGTATAATGAATTGAGAACTGGGAGCACCTGTCAGAAGACAGATTTCAAGCACAGGGAGAGCAAATCTAAACTTCCTTGGTCTCTGTTCGAGTCATGCCCTCAGTGGATTGGTTGATGCCCATCTACACCAGGCAGGGCCAACTTCTTTACCCACTGCACACATTCAAATGTGAATCTCCTCACAGAACACCCTTGTAGACACATCTAGTAAATAACGTTTTATCAGATATCTGGACCTCCTGTGGCTGATCTAGTCAGCACATAAAATGAATCATGACACGAGTGTATACTGTAGCGAGTGGTAATTGTTTTCATGGACCAGGATGCTCTTCTCTTCGCTTTGTCTACATTTACTTGATCCTATGATCTCACTACCCTGTCCTATTCAACACCAGTGAATATTAGTGTTTTCTTACTGAGCACAACCTTCTTCAAAATGCACAGAAAATCCTTAGCATTTTTATGTGATTGGAAGAATTGTGTTTTATGTACCACCATTATAATATTAAGATTAAAGTTAGCTCTATATGATAATTACTCTAGTAATGGCTCTAGGGTTATATCTACTTAAATTGGGGCAAAAGATAATTGTTTTCTTCTCTTTATGAGACCACAGGGAATTTTAGGGCTAACTAACCCCACATTGATATATATATATATATATTTTTTTTTCTTTGCCATGAATTAACCATCCTTTCTTATAGAATCATCCTGACTTTATGGCATTAATATGTAATCTTGCTATGAGTCAGCCCTCCACATCTTCAGGTTCTACATCTGTGTACTCAACCAACTATGGACCAAAACTATTTGAAAAAAATGTATCTGATACTGATCATATATACACTTTTTTCCTGTCATTATTCTGTAACAATACAATATGACAATTATTTACATAGAATTTACAATGTATTTGGTATTACAAGTGATTGAGACATGGTTTAAAGTATGTGGATGATATGTGTGGGCTATAAGCAAATATTAGGCCATTTTATGTAAGGTAGGGTGCCCAGATTTTGAGATTCACAGGGTATCCTGGAACCAAACTCCCCAAAGATACCCAGGGATGGACAACTAAGTTTAGAAAAATGAAGTTTCCATGATCTTTGTTTCCTTCCAATTTCTGCTCTTCCACTTAATCTGTGGTGTAGAATATACTTTTCACCTCATGTTCACTGAGCACTCTATTGCAATATACCTGCTGTTAAAACATAGCAAAATTTGTTGGGTTTTTGTTGTTTGTTGTTGTTGTTGTTGCTAAAAACTCAAAGTTGTATTTTTCCCATATGATTTAACTTAGCGAAAATATATGGTACTGTTAACTAACCTTTCTTGTGTCCTTTTTCTCCCAGATTTCCCTATATTTTAGGAGATGTCAGGTTAGATTGTAGAATTAAGTAGTGAAAGCATACTTAGTTAGTCATGACAAAGCCACATACTAGATAGGTTTGAGCACTAAACACCTCGATCTTAAGAATAGAGAAGCTACTGGGTGTGTTATTCATGGAAGAAAGTGGCACAGATCACCATTACTCATTATTCAGACTTAGTCTTAAGATAAAAAAAAAAAACTCATTATGGGCATTCTCCATTCAAACGGATGAGCTGAAAATGGAAATTTTGTCAGTAACTTCTCTTGGACCATGTTTCTGACTTTCCTGGTTCCTCATTAAAGATACTTGTGCCAAGTAGCAACATGTGGTAAATTAGTGTCAGCTACGGCCTCTGAACAACCAGACTGTTTGCTGAAATAATTCAGAACTGTGACTAGAATTCATCGTATAGTTCCTCTCACCTCTCCCAGGAGTTGTCTTTGGAAGCACTGTGCTTTCAATTCAGAAATAATATTGACATTTATTCTATTTCCTTCTTTTTGTAATTATAAGTTAGGGATGAGAAAGCAATCTTAATAATAGGAACATTTACAGACAGATGTGTCTCTGTAGGAATGGCTGCAAGGGCCTTAACATTGTCAAGTCTATCACAGTTACTGGCTAATATTCTCCAGTCTTCATGTTATTCAGTGACTTGCAACATTTCAGACTCTGCCATATTCCATGACTTCTCATCTTCTAGTGAACTGTACAGAAAGGAAAATGACCTAAATCCCATGGGTATGAGTTATAACCCTGCTCACTGGAATGGGTCCATGGTATGGACATGTGAGGAGATGGCAGAAAAGAAGAAAGTTTAAATGCATCTGAATCCATTACATTCAGTCTAATCCAGTTATCTCCTACCTGGTCCTAATATCCTTGGGCTAAAGAAAAATGAATGAAATAAAAATTCTGAGAATTAATGCGTAGAAGAATCCAGTTTCAGAAAAGGCAGAAATAATGTCAAGAAGAATTTACCCCTAATTTTCAATTGAAACACAATGTCTAAACCCATGACAAGCTTAAATGGTAAAAAATGGAAGAAATAATATACAAATTAATTGAAAATAAAAAGGAAGAGAAGTAGGAGGAGAAGGAAGAGGAGGAGGAGGAGGTAGAGGAGGATGGGGGGGTAAAATTAAGTATGCAAATGTAGTTGAGGAATCAAATCAGGCAGAGAAAGCATAATTCAAGAAACTCAAGCCAGTTCCCCAATTGTGGTTTATTTTATAGACAACTTGAACTTAATATGTATTCAGTAAATCATCTTGTTCAAATACAAACCCATAATGCAAATAATGTGTTGAAATAAGATTGCAGAACTATGGAAGCAAAATGAGAATCAACCTAATACCATTATAGTACTAATGAACAATTTAGAAAAAAGGGATAATATATAATGTGTTTAAAATAAAACTAATGGGATGGAATAAATGACTGATATGATATGAACATATTCAAATAAATGAATAAAAGAGAATTTGATTGTAGCCATTAGACAGAACATGGTATATGTGGAAGACAGAAAAGACACTCCAACTTTTCCTGTAGGGGAGAACTCAAAAACATTGGCCTGGAAAACCTATTCAGAGTAAACAAGAAGTATACCCATAAAATAAATGGCAAGTTGTAATAATTGCTATAGATTATTGACCTTGAGGCATATAATTTTTTTTTTTTTTGCAGAACTGGGGATTGAACCCAGGAGTGTTCTACCTCTGCGCTACACCCCTGGCCCTATTTTTTATACTTTCTTTTGAAACCGGGTCTCACGAAGTTGCGGAGGGCCTCACTAAGTAGAGAGAGAGAGAGAGAGAGACAGGGAGAGAGAGAGAGAGAGAGAGAGAGAGAGAGAGAGCTGAGGCTGGCCGCGAACCCGGGTCCTCCGGTCTCCGCCTCCCAAAGTACTGGGATTACAAGCGTGCGCCACCACGCCCGGCCTGAGGCATATTGTTTTTAATACTGAAACACAGGACTAAAGACAAACTAATTTAGGTATCTCATAAGAAGCAGTTCATTGCAACTGGACTGCATATAAAATTTAGGAATGTAAATGAACACAATGAACCCATATAGAAAAGAAGGCATGGGAATAATGATCATTGTATTCAGGCCTAAATAGGTGAGACAGGGTTCAAATACTGAAAGGGTCATATGACTAGACAGGTTATTTTCAAGGACTTAACTTTCTTATAGGTGATGAATTTATGTTTGATATATAAGCATGGCAATTACGGTTATTATTGTACTTTTTAATTGATATAATATAATGCACTGATTTTAACCTAAAAACATTTTACATATGTACTTTTGCTTGTAACCCCCACCCTCTCAGATCAAGATAAAAATATTTTGAACATTACAAAAGGTTCCTTTGTGGCTAAAACCATTATATTTCTCTGATCTATTAGGCAGAAAAAGTGACTGGAGCCAAATTCAGTTTAGCACTGATCTAGATCAAGTAGCTGTAGATGTAGTTTAGACTGAGGTCATGTTTATCACGTTTCTGTTTCTTGGGTGTAGCCCTTCTGGAATTTTGAGTCCCATGTCTTGGCCTCTGTGTGAAATTTAGTTTGGTTCTTTGGAATTTAGAGCCTTGCTCTGTAGTCTCCAACTTTATGAAGCTTCAAAATTTGGCAAACATTTTGAGTGAGAAACTAGAGTGGTATGTTTGACAAAGAGCCCTCTTTCTTGGGGAACCGTTCTTCTCAGCATCATAAAACTGAGCAGTTTTCACACATCATTCTGGTCTAAATGTGTTGGTCAGCTTTCCGTTACTGTAATAAATACCGGAGATAATCAACTCATATCAAAGAAAGGCTTATTTTGACCCACGGTTTTGGAGGTTTCAGTCTATGACTAACTGGCCTCAGTGCTCTGGGCCTGTCATGTCACATCCTGGTGGGAGCATAGAGGACCAAAATTGTTCACCTTGTGCCTGACAACAAAAGAGAGAAGGAGGGAGGGGCCAAAGTCCCAATAACCCACTCAATGGCACATGACCAGTGACTAGAAGACCTCCCACTAGACCCACCTGTTAAAGGTTCCTCCCTCCACACACACACACACAATGGCACCACGAGCTGCAGACGGAGCCTGTAATACATCAAATTTGGGGGATATTTCATATATAAGCTATAGCATTAGATAAGTTATCTTTACAGCTATCTGTTTCCTCAGTTTTGAAAATTCTCCTCCCTGGAGATTTTGAACTTGCTAATTATCTTTAGCCGTATGTCCCTGTAGGTTCAAAATCTGCTAGGTACCTTTCATCTATTTTTTTTTTTTTTGGAACTCCTTACTCTAAAGGAATTTTTTTTCCTAAGTCTCCCACTCTGGCCCAGGACTCAGCAGAAGCTTCACTGCTTCTCTGTCTCTGTCTCTGTCTCTGTCTCTCTGTCTCTGTCTCTGTCTCTTTCCCTCCCTCCCTCCCTCTCTTTCTCCTTTTTATGGATTTCATCTGCCTAGACCAGTGGTTCTCAGCCAGGGATGGTTTTGCACACCCTCTTCAGCAGGCCCGTGTTTGCCAAGATTTATTTTGCTTTTAGAGTCATCTTCCTTTTGTGGTTTTCTAATCATGCTCTTGCATAAATACAGTTATGCTCATCCCATCTATAACCTATTAACTTCCAACAGTTACTTGAGAGAATTACAACTAGAAAAGTGTGAGTTATTTATCTCATTCAGTGACAAGGCAGGGAAAGCATTTTATTGCTAAGCAACCAGCACATATGAGGGAAGCACATGCAGCTCAGGTCCTACAGCATCATTTTTATTTATTTATTTTTTTGTGGTACCGGGGATTGAACGCAGGGGCGTTCTACCTCCGCACTACACCCCCGGCCCTATTTTATTATACTTTATTTTGAAACCAGGTCTCACGAAGTTGCAGAGGGCCTCACTAAGGAGAGAGAGAGAGAGAGAGACAGAGAGACAGAGAGACGGAGAGAGAGAGTGAGAGAGCTGAGGCTGGCCGCGAACCCGGATCCTCCGGTCTCCGCCTCCCAAAGTACTGGGATTACAAGCGTGCGCCACCACGCCCGGCTCATTTTTACATGTACATCTTGTAGGGACAGTGCTTTTCCTTGACTAGCTTCTTAATTTACTTAGACTTGAATTATATAAGATTAAAAAGGAAAGATTACGAGATGCCCAGAATAGGTTTCTGAACCAATCACATTTTTGGCGAAGGGGATTTCTTTTTATTTAGATCATTGCATATCAATGTTTGTGATATGGTTGCTTTGCTGACTGAGTTTGGGCAACATTATTCTTACTTTGAGCAATATCTGACACTTGAGCAAAGAAGCTCACAATTAGCCAAGCATGGTGGTTCATACCTGCCATCCCAGTACTTGGGAGGCTGAGACAGGAAGATCACAAGTTTGAGGCCAGTCCCAGCAAGTTAGTGAGATCAGCCTCTGCAACTTATTGAGACCCTGTTGCAAAATAAAAAAATAAAAAATAGGGGCGGGGGTGTAGCTCAGAGATAAACCGCCCCTGGGCTCAGTCCCCAGTAATCCCCTCCCTCCACACAAAGAGGCTCACACTTTACTTTTAGCATATGATAAAATTTCAAACAAGCTGAATTTCCAACCTTAATCCAGTAATTAATAATTATTTCTTTTCAGGTAAAATGGTTAAATATTCTTTGATAGTTTTCTATAACTTTGTATTGGATATATAAGATCAGTACTTTGATTATATATTACCAGTTCATTGGGGATGTGGATACAAGGACATTCAATTTGTACTTTGCAAACATCTGCATTCAAAAGATGGTATGGAGAATGATGAAATAGATATTTTCTTATGAAATCTGTATTAGCTGAAAATCTTGAATGTATATTATTCTTATATTAGAGGGAATGAGATATCTTTTGTTTCTTTTTTATGATTAGTAGTATATAAAATGGCCTTGTTTTAAGAACTTTATGTTATTTTTATTATATTTATTCTGTATTTATATTTTCATAGATTGTGGCATAATTTATTATAATTTTTATCATATGTATAATATCTTATTATATTTATGTTATTTTATGAGACTACTTGGCTATTTATCCTGCTTTTTTTATTAGCCTCCCTCTGTGTGTACACACACAATTTCTCAATACAAGTATAGAACTGGATTAGAATACAGCAAAAATTCTTACAAAGGAAAATATTAAAAATATCTGAAAATATAATTATATTTTAGAATCCTTGGTTGAGTGGAGCATGTCAGTGTAAATTTCAAACTCAAAATATGCAGTATTCTCTGTCTTACCACTTTATTTATTACATATAAAGGCAAAATTGACTTAGGCTGCAAATTCTGAGATTCTGATAACATTTTTTATTATACTATCCTTCAATTTTCTATAATTTTGAGATGTTTCAAAACAATATTGTGAAGACTTGGAGAATGTTGTAAGCACTCAGATTTGGGGGAATTTAGCACCTCTAAGTTAATGCAAGTTTATTTTCTGTGTTTAGGCCATAAATCACCATGTTCCTTGTCCTCTCCTTCCCTCAACTCATTTACGTTGAGGAATTCTTTGCTACTATGGAGGAGATCCTTCATAGAATTCCTTGTCCCATGTTGTTAAACTCCACGTTTTACTTGTGCTTTAAGAGCATAGCAACCCTCTTACCTCAGTCAGGGTTCACTCTCCAGTTCACCCATGGATAAAAGGAATGAGAATCTTCCTGATTTGATTCATTAGGAAGAATTAGTTCAATTGCTTCTTCCTGAGGCACTATATTCTTATCGGGGAGTGGTGTGTGGTCTAAAATTATCTATGCCACGGAAAAGTTACGAGAATGTTTGAGACATCCAAGTCTATCTGCCTTCAACTAGTCAGAAACTGACTACACATTGTGAAGTCACAGGAAAACACCTTTTTAGACTTGTAGTTAGGATTGCTGCCATCTACTTTGTGGACTTCACCTGCCATGGGGATGAAGATATCATTTATATTTGGTTTTGTGCCTTGAAATTAGCAGTGTTCCTCCTTGGCATTTTTATCCCCAAAGATGCTAATTGTTCTTCCAGCACTTTGTTTAATTTCCGTGGGGCTTGCTATTCTCCATGTCATCTGTCTTCCGGAGCTTCTGTCAGTGATCTATGAGGCAGCTGATTGCTGCTGTCAGCCTACCTTAAAGATCCAATGAAAATGAACACCTCGGAAACTGCTCTCAAACAGCGCTGGCTTCTGATGTGTTCATTTTCACGCCCCTCTTTGGCTACACTCTATTACTTTCATCTTATGTGCTATTTTATAATGTGACCTTAGTCATAAAAAAATCCTACTTGAATTTTAAGTGGTAGTTAAGAGAAAGTAATGTTGTGAAAAAGGAGGAAAAAAAAGAAAATAGGTTTTCATTTTAAGGCATTGCTTGTTATATGTAAGAGTGTTAATCAGGGCTGGAATGAGACTTCCAAATCTCAATAATATAATACATCAGTGCCCCTGAGTTTTTGGTGAGGGAAATGTGTTTTTTTATTTTATAGAAAACATAACTTCTTTGATAACCTTGTTTTTCTTTGTAGTAGTATAAAATATGCGTTTATATATTTTTACTTAGTTTCTGGTTGACTTGGCATACTATTATGTTGTGGTGTTTTATGTGAAATGAGCAAATGATATTAAGTGTATTATCAACCTCTAAATAAGGTGTGAATATATGTTCAAAATATTCCAATTGACTTCCCCAATTTTTTTGAACTTCCTACTGACTTTTCATTCAAATTTGAAAATTTTCTCTTAACTATGCCTATTTTGTAAATTAGCTTCGAAAATTTTCTGAAGCTAAAATATTTACAGATTAATATGTTAAAGTAGTAATTTGTTTATTATGTCTTTACAGTAAAATTTTCTCTTCTGCATTCTACAAATTATAGTTGTTTTAGGCTTCATTGCTTTTGAGAATTTTTTAGCAAAACACATGCAATCCAAAGTCAACCTCTGACTTCTGTGGACTAGATATTTGTATTCTTTCCAATTTTATAATGCTGAAACCCTAAACTACAATGTGATAGTATTTGGAGATTGACCCTTTGTGAGCTGATTAGTATTAGATTACATTATGAGGGTAGGATGCTTGTGATGGGATTAATGCCTTTATTAAAAGAGGAAATGAGGGATCTTTCTCCCCATCTTCATAATAGCATACCAAGAAAAGCCATGGGAGGGTACAACCAAGAAGTCTTTCTTCCCAAGAACCCCACTTTGACAGCATACCGATCTCAGCCTTCCAGCTTTCAAAACTGTGACAAATGTATGTATTGGTTGAGCTATTTAGCCTATGGTGTTTTGTTATAGCAGCCTAAACTGATTAATATAATCTCTATTTTGCAAAAACTGTATCCCAAGGAGACAGTGAAGCTAGTTGGGTCCCAGAAGAAAATCTTTGAGGACAAAGAAATGGAAAGAATGGGGTTAAATGTGAAGAAGAGAGGGAGAGGAATGTCTTCCAGGATCTGGCCCTGCTTCCCCCAGAGAAGTGGGAGGGAGACAAGTGAATCTTTAAACATAAATGAAAGTAAGAAGCACCAAGATCCAACTGGGCAAAGGAATACTCAGCCTCATCCAAGAGCCCTGTGTACCAAAAATGGCATGGAAGAACACTCAAAGGGGCCACATCACAGCCACAAAACAGAGTAACCTCCTCCACTAAAATGAAACTACACAAAGTTTTTTCACAGTCCCACAGAGATACAGAAGGCAGAGTATGGCTTTAATTTCCAAACAAGTTGATTTAAATAAACTATCACAATACAGTATTTTTATACCTAAATGTTCAGATCTAAGTTCATTAACTGCTATAAATATATAAGTAGATATAGAAAAATGGCTTATGTGCAGATTTTTCCAGAAATAAATTATTTTTAATGCCATAAAAAGTTCTTGAGATAAGACTCAAAAAAAGTTGAGTTAGGAGTTGTCTACTTTTCTTCCTCCAGCTACATTATCTTCCCTGATATAAACAGTATTAGAAATAGCTAATATCATCCTATTATCACTTTTTCCTAGAGAACATTTTCTTACCCAGTTTTAGACTCAGCACAAGAATATAAATGCTATATAGTATATGCTATCAATGCAAGAAAATGTACCTTTTGGTTTGTAGTCTGTCTGCTTTCCAATCTACAAGGTAGTGTGTGAGTAGCACACACCTATAATTTATAATTATTTACTTGTGTAGGTAAATTAAGTTCTGTTCCTGTCTC
Source organism: Glis glis (assembly GCA_004027185.1). NCBI lineage: Eukaryota > Metazoa > Chordata > Mammalia > Rodentia > Gliridae > Glis > Glis glis. The sequence continues at coordinate 26,659 of PVJS01007565.1, read as the reverse complement.
CTGGCTTTTCTATTATTTCTCCTCCATTAACTCTGCTAGAAGGTGAAAGCCAAATTTTATTGCTGTTTCTATAGGTGACATTCTGTATTCCTTCCATCTTACTGGGAATATTTCATTTTACAGCTGTACCAAAAAACTCACCTTCACCATCTTTTATTTAGTCTTCATGAACTTCCCTAAGATCAAATGGCTTGAAGTTTGATGCAGGTTTTGAGCACAGCTGGACATGACTGTGGACTGACTTGGGAAAATGACTTTGAACTTGGAATTCTGCTAGCTGACACTCACACAGTGGTTGTCAACTTGAACTGAAGCCTGAATCCCTTCAGAACAATCCATTTAATTTTATATATTGAACCTGGGATAAGGGCTCAGACAAGAAAATTCGTATGGACAGGATATGTTAGGAGGCAAATACTAACAGACTAGAGCTTGTGTGTACTTAGGAGTAACTCAGAAAAGCATAATGCTTTATTCTGTTGTCAGTTTTTATTCTTGTTTGGCTTTTATGTGATTTCATATATCATTAAATAATCATTCAGAGATCTACTGGCCATGAGAGCCAGTGTGATAACACAAACATATATTGAAAGTATTGTAAATGGTAGGGGTGATAAAGTGTTCCATAATGCTATAATTTAAATTGAATTTTGGTACTATTATGATATTATTAGAGCCAAGTTACATGAAATGTTAAAATTCTATATTGTAATCTCCTTCTAGGGCATTTCGTATATGATATATTAATATATACAGGACAATTAAAATTAGATATCAAAGAGTTATTTGTTAAGAGTAATAAAACATTGTTTATGCCTTGAATAGAATGTTTTGCCTAGGTCTGATATACCTCCACCCAATGCTACCTAGTAAAATATATGAGTGAGAAAGAAGGAAAGAGGATGTATTAATTAGTTTTTTGTCACTCTGATGAAAATAACTGACAAGAACAACTTAAAGGAAGAAAGATTCATTTTGATTCACTGTTTCAGAGGTTTTAGTTCATGGTTGGCTGGCTCCAAATGAGAGAGAGAGAGAGAGAGACAGAGATAGAGAGAGAGAGATTAAGAGCCATGTGCCAGGGAGAAGATAAACCTTCTAGGGCATGCCTCTATTGATCTATGTACTTCAGTTAGGTCCCATCTCCCAGTAGTTCATTCAGTCATCAATGGATTAATCCATCAAATGTATTAATGAGGCCAGAGCCTTCATGATCCAATTGTGCCTGAAAGCCCCACTCCACACCTTGCTGCCTGTGGACCATGCTCTCAACACATGTTCATTGGGGACATTCCAGATCCAACCAGAACAAAGGGGCAGAAGGTAGAAGAGGTGGGGGCAGGTTAGAATGGGGGAAGAATCTTCTCATCTAACCCTCTGTATGGAGTAGAATAAAGTAAATCATTACCTAGGTCCTTTACCATCACCTGCTGGCTCTCTCTCTCTTTCATCATCTAATCTTTTATATCCTTTCTTCTCCTTTAAATCTTTTCAGTGAAAACTTCTCACTGGGATGAATGATATTGAGAAATAAATTACGCCTTCCATATTTGATTGTATGGTTTATGATTATGATTTTTTTTATGAAGTTTAAGTGGAGATAGCACATATGTGTATGTCCCTCCCACCGCCACCCCCATGGCACTAGGCCCACAGTCTAATCCTCACAATCTGATAATATGTTAAGTTATATGGCAAAGGAGAATTATGGTTGTAGATGGAATTAAGGATGATAATTATCTCACTTTAAGATGAGGGGAAGATCCTGGGTTATCCAGGTGGGCCCAAGGTATTCATGAAGATCCTTGTCAGTGAAAGAAGGAGATAAGAGTAAGAGAGAGAGAACAAGGGGGATGGCAGTGTGAAAAGAAAGTAGCCCCCTATCACTGGCTTTGAAGGTGCAGGCCATGGGAGGCAGGTAACTTCTAGAAGCCAGAAAATGCAAGGAAATGACTCTTCCCAAGAGACATCACAAAGAACACAGCTCTCCCAATGTATGAATTTCAGCTCAGCAAAATCTATTTTAGGCTTCCGATCTTTCTTTCAAATGAAAGATTAGAAATTTATTATCATTAACTATACCTAATCAATGTAGTTATATATTTATAATCTCTTATTGGTTCACTTTAATTAACAAAACACTTTACACACATTTAAATCTTGTTGGCTTATATTCTAAAGGGCACATTTGTTTCCCTTGTTATCTATTTCTTAAATATAAGGTGAGGAGAAGCCCAACTCTTCTCATTCACCTGAGAATCTCTTAAAAAGGAACATATTAAAATGGTACTTCAAAATTACTTAAAGTACTTGAAATGTACTTAAAATGAAAAAGAACAATATAAATGTGAACCATGACTATCACCGTCTATCCTAATGATAGCTACTAGGTTTTAATCTATTTTATATAAGATGAAGATTGACTCAATTGGGAGCTGGGCCCAATGACATGTTAGTACAAGTTTAAATCAAGAAAAGCGCAAGCATTTAATCCAAATCTTTTCTGTATTCCCCGTGAAACACAGAGCGATCTGCACATGGCCATGGCCAAAGTATTGAAAGCCAGTTTGGGGCACTTTCATAGTATAGTGTCCAGACATCTGGCTCATAGCTTTTGGAGTCCTCAATGGATAGAACATCTTATAGCAGATAACAGTATAAACAATTCATGTATTTTCATCCATGAGAGGAGATGACCTTCATAACTTACTTGTACCTTCATTTCTTATTACTTATGAGTCATTCAATAAATGATAGAAATAAATTATATTGTTCTACTGCCCTTTGTTATATATCCCCACTGCAAAAGGATATTTTTCATTGTCCTGACATATTTGCAACAATAATGTATTTTCAGGCTATAAATATTGATAGAGCAAAGATGTGTGTGTTTGCGCTTTGAATATTTGATAAGTTTCACAAACACCTATAGAATGAACATTAGCAGTTCTGGGAAGTTTTACTTAACCCCCAAAGGACAGTTCATACTGCAAGGGTTTAAAAAAATATGCTTCATTAAATGTTTTCCAGTAAACAATTATTTAACTTTATCTGATTTTTAACTAAGGTTAAACTTTAACTTGAATGTTAATCATTATAAGAAAACTTAGAGATATGTCACATTATATAATAACCTCGAGTGCTTTTAAACTTAATCTAGAATTATGTAAAGGCAACTTTTATTTCAAATGTTCTCTTGATTAATTGTCCTTTTTCAATCATGATGAAAATACAGAGATATTGTCGTAACTGTAGAATGACTTGGTCATGTGGTGTGTGTAAGCAACAGGCAGTTTGGAATAGAGGAGAGGAATCAAGGAAAGAAATGGGAATAACCATCTTTTACATTGTAATTGCTGTCATTTATTTTTATTTTTTTATTTTTAATTTTTTTTGTGGTACCAGGGTGAACCCAGGGGCGCTCTACCTCTGAGCTACACCCCCGGCCCTATTTTTTATACTTTATTTTGAAACCAGGTTTCATGAAGTTGCAGAGGGCCTCACTAAGTAGCTGAGGCTGGCCGCGAACCTGGATCCTCCGGTCTCAGCCTCCCAAGTACTGGGATTACAAGAATGCGCCACCACGCCTGGCTTCATTTATTTTTAAATAAACACAACTGTGTTAGACAACTTGCTTTTACTATAACAAAATACTGTAGATAATTTAAAACAAGGTTTACTTTGACTTATAATTCTAAAGATTCTAGTCCATGATCAATTGACCGCAGTGCTTTGGGCTTGTGGTGAGGCAGCACATCATGATGGGAGTGCCTGACAGAGCAACCTGCTCACCTAATGACCAGGAAATAAAAAGAGAGAAAGAGGAAGGGGCCAGGATCCCCGCTGTCCCCTTCAAGGGCGTACCCCCAATGACCAATGGATCTTCCACTAGGCCCTACCTCTCAAAGGTTCTACCACTTTGTCATACTGCCACTCTAGGGACTGTCTATGGATGTCTGGGAGACATTCAAAGTATAGCCTTTCTACAATTTTTAAGTATATTTTGTAAATAAAATTCTATAAACTTCTAACATACTTCAAAGCATATGCACTCTGGGCACAGTGGTACATGCCTGTAATCCCAGTACTTGGGAAGCTGAGACAAGATCGCAGGTTCGAGACCAGCCTCAGCAATTTAGTTAGGCCCTCAGCAACTTAGTGAGATCCTGCTTCAAAATAAAAAATAAAAAGCACTGAGGTTGTAGCTCACGGTTAGAATACTCCTGAGTTCAATACCCAGTACACAAAAAAGTAGATGCACATCTTTTATGACTGTATCTATTCACTTAGTCATAGATCCCTGAATATCTCTTACATAGAGAAAATAATTGTCCTTATCTTATAATGTTGCTATGAGGATTAGAGAAAACTAAGATAAGATATATTTATTCTAATGACATTGATGCACAGTAAGCACTCTTCCTCCCATTTTTTCCTGACTCCACCAACCCAGTGCTCAGGTCCCCCCAACTTGTCTGCCATTCCCTAGAACGTGGCGTGCTGCTTCCCTGTGGGCGTCTCTGCTCGTGCGTCTCCCTACATGTCAGTGTCGTCTCTCTCTCATCCCAAGCCCAGTGTGACTTTCTTTTCTGGCACTCACTATTCTCTATCCACACATACATAGTATATGCACTTGAGGACTTTCTACTCATCTTGCAAGACTCATCTTAAACATTCTTGAATATACCAATTTTTCATAGAAACACTTTGGCTTAAATAACACCCAAGGAAAATGAGAGAAATTGACTTAAGGGAAAAAATTGAATCCAAGAATCACCAAAGCTTTCTCTCTTCTCTTTCTCTTTATTCCTGCCATTTGCAGATTGGCTTTTTCACTTGAGACCACTATCCCTCAAGATCAGGAACCCGAGAGAACAGAGAATATCAGAAACAAAGGTTGCAGTAGCATTATTGTGTGAATTCACCACACATGCCTTATTAAGTCCAGGTTTAAGCAATGAGAACAACAGCTCATAAGCAATTAAGAGGAAGAGATCATTTAACCCTGTCCACACTGATGTTGAAGTATAATCTTTTCATAAATCAGTAGCTTAGGAATTAAAGGATAGAGTAATGGTTTAGTCTTGCCATGCAAAATAACTACATATAACAACAACAAAAACTATATACAAGATAAACATATAAAATAGGCCTTGTTGGGAGAAACCTTATAAGCAGAATTGTAGCGGGTACACACGCTACCTTGTGATCCTTTAATTTCATGTTGAAGCATGTTCTGCCTGGTCCTGAACCTTGCACACCAGGTGACCAGGTGGCCGGGGGAAAAGGTTCTATGGCAAAGTCCTCTATGGAGAAGTGAATGGTACAGAGATTTTCCGTGTGATTATGCAGCAGTAGAAGTTCCATATTCAAAGAGGCCAGACCTTGTTTGGTGAAGTTTTCATACCCCAGATCTCGCAATAGACTGTGCATCCTTAAGTTAACTTGAACTCTCTATTGAAAAGGGAAAAAATTAAGCTTCCAGAGTTAATCTGGTTTGTCTCTCTCCATTTATTCACGAAGCTCCGAGTGAGTTTAAGAATGGTTTGTCTATCCAAACTATTTTCAGTAGATTTCAACATATTCAGAGCATTATTGATTTACCTAGAGTTGGATCTAAAAGTAAAAATATTGTGATTGATTAACCTCTTAGTTAAACAGTCTTGATAGAACCACTTCATTCTATTGTCTTCATAATTAATCAGTCATTCATTGAAGGTAGAATCTTGAAACTTCTCTCTGCTTCCATTTGCATTTTCTCTGTCATTTTGGTACTTGGTCCTTTTTTTTTATTCCAAGTGTCTTTCAATGCTTGAAATTCTCTCATCCCTTAACTTTCTGTAGCACCAACAGCATCATACTTGCTTCAAAACAGTTGCAACCATACCAACTCAAATGACCTTTCCTTGAGAGATCATATATCAAATTCTGTATGTTCAACTGACAATACGACTTCCATATCATCATCTACAATATATCAGATTTAAGCCCTACTTCTCACACACTAAAAGGTTCTGTTTCCCTTGCAGCCATTTGCATCTAATTAATATAGTCTTTGTAAAATCCATTGCTATGGTGATAGAAGTGCTCAGCTGAAAAAGAAACTTTTAAAATGCCAGCACAGTATGTCATATATTTACAACTCTTTGATAATGTTACCATCTTATCATTCCAACCTTTTAATCATCCCTAGATAGAGACAAGTATACCTTTTACTTTGAACTTTACTGCAGTTGCCCTAAACAACAGATTTTATAATGAACTGAATTGATTACTTTTGATGTGACTTGTAATTGTGCACTTCAGTTTTAGAAACTGTTCTGTCATGTCATGCTTGTACCTTTGACAAACTGACCCACTTTTTGAAATGCTTTCCAATCTATGGTTGAGTTAATGACCTACATCCCTGTCTTGATGGGTTCAGTACGTTTGACATCTTTCTCAGAGGATCAAGGAGCTGTGTGATAGCTGGACATTATTCATAACTGCTTACCCATACCGGGAGTTTAATTGAAGCATGCTTTGCAAATGAGAGCAGGAAATCAACCGAGTAATGTCGTCTTTCTTTAGCCGTTTTCATGAAAGTTTAACTGGAAAGTTTACTCCAAACTCTTAACTTAGCACATCAATTTATCTTAGCAACAAATTATTTACAAATTAAAATGCATCCAAACACTTTAAGTATGCTTAAGTTGTAGGAGATCTGGGCATGTGTGCAATGCTACCAATTTTATCACTGTAATGTCATAAGGATCTTTAACATACAGAATTACAATGAATGTGGTGGTTCAGGGATTAAAATCTCCTTAAATACTCATTCACATGACAGACTGGAGCAATTAGTGTACCGTAACAATGGTGCATGGATAACAAGAGTGTTTCATACATTTCCACTGAGAGTCATCTTCCATTATAATCATCCTAATGAAAATATCACAGTGGTTGAAGGGAACTGCTATTGGTATAACATCAAAAAAATAGGAAGAAATGAACACTAAAAAACATCATTAAAGTCACATTAAGGAACTGATTGAAATTGACCAGAAAGGGAATCATCATGGAATTGTCATTACCACCACCACCCCTATCGTAAAGATTTGCATCCAGGTGTTACAGAACTCTCATGTCAGTGGGTGCTTGTGTTATCATATCACTGCAGAGTGTTGTGTGTACAGAACAAAATGACAGTTCTAATGATTCTAGTAGTTCTAGTTTGTCAGCTCAGGCTTCATCTACACCATGGAATCTATTCTCCAGGTAGTGCTGCCATTCATGTATGGAAAGCTACACGAAGGAGTTGGATTTTAAAAAATCATTTTATTATTAGCTAGATCAACTAAAGAATATTCACTTAGAAGCCAGCTTTGTTTAGCATATCCAGACACATAGTTTCAAGTGATTTCTCTTCTCGCTCCTTTTTGTCTTTTACATTAAAATAACAAAATATTTTTTTAAAAAAATTCTATGCCCAAACTGAAGATAAAAATGCAGGAGGTATTTAACTGAGAGTGATGTCTAGAGAAACAGGCTGTAAATCAATATGTGAGGTGGAATTGGTTTGTTGTACCATCAACCTGCAGCGCTAGCAGATGGGAGAATAATGTGCTTGTGAACTCAGGATAGGAGGGTTCAAGCCAGGAAAAGCTGATGACGTTGCAGGGAGAGGAGGTGTTGACAGCCAGGCTCATTTAGCACCACTTTCCCCCTGATCCTTGAATAACGCGCCCAGTGTAGAGCTGCCACACTTGGCAGGTAACAAATCAAATCCAGCTCATCTGCAAGTGAAATTGTCTCACCAAATTAGCCAATCTGATGATGTTCTTTCCAAGTTTATTATTATGGTATACTTAAAACCTGTTATTGATTGTTAGGAACTGAAGGTGATAAGTCTATTGGGATTTTAAGTTTGGACAGAAGGAAAGGTGGGGATAAGTTATGCCAACTTAATAAGGCACAGAAATATTTAACACAAAAATACAATGGCTGTTCTTTTCATGTATTGTGATCGCAAAATGGAATATTTGAAATATGCAGCAATTCTGCTAAGATTGTTTTGACGGCAAGTGCAGGGACCCTGGTGTATCATTTTGATATTCACCTTCTTTTCTTTCATTAGGAACTGGACAACTATCAGGACCTTCCTGTGTTCCTCAAACCCTTAAAAAAAGGACAAAGTAAAGATTTTGATGGGGAGTTTCTTTTCTGGCTGCCTCTTTGACTTCTTTGTTCATTAGCACACAATCTCCTTTGCATAAAACCTCAATTCCACCTTCATTTGACACAATCGAGTGGTGTATAACCTTGGAATGAACAAACGATGTCAGCACATATCAGACAAACAAGAGAATTCATGTTACAGAAAATTGGAAAATGCTTGCATATAAAATCAAGGACCTTAATGTGAATCCAGCAAGAAATTCAGAAATCAAAATACTTGCCTGTCCTTCAAAAGGAAATGATTCCTATCTGATGTCCTGACACTTGTCTGCCTATTTCTAACAGTGTTATTGAACTTACCCAAACTATTACTGTGCTGATGATCACTAATACAATTACTGGTGTGAACCAGTCAGAGGTTCTAGAATGCTTCTTTAAAACATTTGGTGTCAATCTTGATATTTGTTAACATATCACAGTCTCCTAGGGCTGCCACAATAAAGTACCACAAACAGAGGGGCTTAAAACAACAGCAATTTGTTTTCTCCGAGTTCTGAAGGGGAGAACTCTGAAATCAAAGTGTTGGCAGGGGCAGAATTGCTCTACAGCCTTTCAGGTAGGAAACTTCCTTCCCCTTTCCAGCTTCTGCAGCCAGCCCCACTCCACGTTCCCTGGCTATGGCAGAGTCTCTGATCCCCGCCTCTGTGTTCACAGGCCCATCTGTCCTCTGTGTCTATGTTCACATACTGTTCTCCCCCATTTTTGTGTCTGTGTTCAAATTTCCTTCTTCTAAGGACAGCAGTCCTATTAGATTAGGACCCACCCTAAGGACCAGGGTCATCCTAATTTCATGACATCCATCAAGACTTTATTTTCGGTAAGGTCATATTCACATTTTCCAAGGCTAGAATCTCAGAGTATCATTTTAGGGGACATGGTTTAGCCCATAACAGTCAGTATTGATTTCAGGTAGTGACAGGCCCTAATTTTTACACAGCCAACTTTATTGGCTTTTCCAAGTAGTAAGCAGATAAACTGGGGAAAGTCATTGTAAACATATTAAAGAGATGATTTCATTTATGAACTAACAGCAATTACCAATCTATATTGAACATTTTAATGATGAGATAATATGAATTGTTTACAATAAGTATAAATAGATTTGAATCACTTGTCCTTATATGAGAATTGCCTTATTTTAAAATTGGGTTCTCTTGTCTCGATTGCTTATTAACCTAATATTGGTAATTTTATTGATTTTAATTTTTCTTAAGTGTAAGCAACCTTTAAGCCTGAACTCCAAAATATTGTTCTGGCTGCGTGGTGGCGCATGCTTGTAATCCCAGTACTTTGGGAGGCAGAGACCGGAGGATCCGGGTTCGCAGCCAGCCTCAGCGCTCTCTCTCTCTCTCTCTTTCCCTGTCTCTCTCTCTCTCTCTCTCTCTCTCTCTCTCTCTCTCTCTACCTAGTGAGGCCCTCCGCAACTTCGTGAGACCTGGTTTCAAAATAAAGTATAAAAATATAGGGCCAGGGGTGTAGCGCGGAGGTAGATCGCCCCTGGGTTCAATCCCCGGTACCGCAAAAAAAAAAAAAAAGGAAAAGAAAATGTGAAATTATCTTTCAGTATTAAATACAAAAATAATTATTCTGTCACTACCTGATCTCTTCCCTCTGTTCTATGGATTTTTAATGGCTATAAACATAATCTATTTAATAAATAATAATATATGTTTATTCAATGAGAATTATTTTAATTCTGAATTTAATTTAGAGGAATTTCTCTCAATGCATCTAAAGAAAGAAAAGTGATAGCTTTAGTATTTGCACATAGCCATGTCTGTGAAATGTGATAGAGTGCCCTTGAAGGTACACATAGGCAACAGCCTAGTGCTAGCATCTATTTTCAAATCTTGGCTGAGTTCTTGTTCCTGTGTTCTGCCTGATGGTGAGAATCGTGCCTCTCAAACATGGTGCACTTTAAGACCTCGATTTGTTAATCAGACGGTTGTTTTATTAAAGTCTATTGAGTAGAGCTTAAGAACAGGTATTCTTATTGCCGGGCGTGGTGGCGCACGCTTGTAATCCCACTTTGGGAGGCGGAGACAGGAGGATCCGGGTTCGCGGCCAGCCTCAGCTCTCTCTCTCTCTCTCTCTCTCTCCCCCTGTCTCTCTCTCTCTCTTTCTCTCTACCTAGTGAGGCCCTCCGCAACTTCGTGAGACCCGGTTTCAAAATAAAGTATAAAAAAAAATAGGGCCGGGGGTGTAGCGCGGAGGTAGAATACCCCTGGGTTCGATTTCCGGTACCGCAAAAAAAAAAAAAGGTATAAAAAAGAGGGCCAGGGGTGTAGCGCGGAGGTAGAACGCCCCTGCATTCAATCCCCGGTACCGCAAAAAAAAAAAAAAAAAAAAAAAAAAACAGGTATTCTAGACTCAACTTGTTTCTGGATGTTCTTTCCACCACTACCTGGTTACGTGAACTCGGCCTCGTCGTCCATCTTCTCTGTGTCTTAGTGCCATAAGTGGATAATAGCAATACTCATTTATTACTGAGAGCTGATAAAAGAATAAAGTGATTAATAGGCGCAGAAGACTTAATCGTTGGCAGAATTATATTAATGTTGGCTGTCTTGCTTATTCCTAGTTAGATTGTTGCTATCATTATTACCGTCATGTAGTTATTAAAGGTATTGCTACCATGAATGGAGTCTTTGGCTTAAAATTCAAGCCATTGCTTCAGCCACCCTTTTCCCTTTACTTTCTCCATTTCCTCTACAGTCTACCCAGATGATTAAGTAAAGGCAGCAATAAGAATATTCTGAAATGGTGTCCTTGGACTACATTATGATTCCATAAAGAAATATGGATCCTCTTTTGGTTTTTCCCTCCACTATGTTTTTGTAAGGCATCCAGGATTTTCTAGGCCGTGGTTTCTTGCATTAAAGATCTTACAGATCCATACAAAGATCTATATATGAATGTTAATAACTGCTTTGTTCATAATACTCCCAAACTGGGAGAGCCTGCCCGTCAAGTGTGAATGGATAGGTGAATTTCACTATATTCATATGGGACAGGAATAGTCAGCAATAGAGAGGAGCAGACTACAGACATGCACAGCCACATGGGAAAATCGCAAGGGCATTGTAAAGAAATGCTAAGTAAAGAAATTCAGACACAAAGGACTCTAGATGGTGTGATTCTATTTATTTGACATTCTGTAAGAGGGGAAACTAAAGGGACAAAAACAAAATTAGTGCTTGCTTGGAGGTAGGGATGACTAGAGGGGGTGATAGACTGTAAAGGGCATGAGGAAACCCTAGGGGTGATGGATTCGAACCCAAATTTTGACTGTGTTGATGGGTTTGATATGGTATGCATTTGACAAAACTCACCAAACTGTTTTCATTAAAAGAATGAATCCTACTGTGTATAAATTAGGCGTAAAATTGACGTGTGTGTGTGTGTGTGTGTGTGTGTGTATTACTAGGGATTGAATCCAAGGGAATTCTATCTCTGAGCTACACCCTTAGCCCCTTTTAGTTTTTAATTTTTGGTTTTGAAACAGAGTCTCCTAGGTTGCTGAGAGGCTCCCTATGTTGCTGAGGCTGGTCTTGAACCTGTGATCCTCCTGTCTCGGCCTCCCAAGTACTGGGATTACAGGCATGAGTCACCATGCCCGGCTAAAATTGATCTTTTTAAAAATTTTAAAGAAGTTAGCATTTACTAAGTACTTAGACTTGGTTACATACTAAGTTTACCAGTTAGGTAGAAACTAGATTCATTTATGCGTTCACAAAGAAAACATGAAAGTGTGCTCATGGATAAAAATAAAAATATGGCATCGAAGGTCCTCATAGGCTTCATATAACTTTTTGTTTTATTGGTTTAGTAGTTCAAAGCTAAATACTTTATAAAATACATATGCTATATTTAAAGGAATATTATCAAAAGTTTATAAGGACCACCATTGTATCTACAAATCTATTCAACTTCCCATTGCACTTTGAATTTTTAACTACCCATTTTTTTACTTCTGCTACTGATAAATATTACCTTTAAAATTTTAATAGGTTTTATTAATTTAAATGCCCAATACATTTTACTGGAAGACAGATTTTTCCTTTAAAAATGAATATTGTTTCCTGTATATTGCTATATACTTTTATTTCAGGACACCCAAAATCTTTTTAACTTAACTGTCTAGAACATAAACTACCATGAAACAGTATTTATTAAGATCTCATAATGAATACTGTACTTAGAGTCAAATATCTCTTCATACCTCTTCTTTTTCTCCTCCAAGGGGGTTCTTTTGTGATGATTTGAAGAATATGTGCCTGGTGGTTGTGATTACCACAAATTAACTACTTTCAGATGATGGTTGTATGCTGCATCTTATAGAGACTGAGCAAAATTAAAATTCACAGAACTCAAGAAAACAGAAATCTTTACCTAGTCTATACAGTGGATTAAGATTTCCATCATTTAGTAATTTTCTATTATTGTATTCATTTGTGTTATAAATACATTAAGAATCTACTTTTCTGTTTCTTGTGTTGCTTTTCAGATATTTTGATGTTTAGCCGTTTTATGCTAGTCTCTCTACCAGGAACTTAACAATTCTGTTAAATGCTTGCATTCTTTATGGAAGTTTCTTATAAGGAAAACAAATATATTGAAATTGAATGAGAGAGAGAGAGAGAAACAGAGAGAGAGAGAGAGCTAGTTCAGCCAGAAGTTTGAAGTTCTCAGTTCTTGTTATTTCTTCCATTATTAATGTGTGAGCTCCTGGGTAAACTCCTCAAGTTATCTGTGTCCCTGTTTGCTTATTTCAATAATTAAAAGGTTGAGTCACATGATCTCTAATAACACTTCAAACTCTAAAATGACTGGATGTTTGGTTTGGGATAAACATATATTGTGTACATGAACCTCTTAGATAAATAGTAGGTTACTACTATAAAGATTTTAAAGCATGATGATTGTATATTTCCATTGACTATATAAATATGTTTTAAAGAACTTAGAAAGGAAATAGGAATTGTAAAAGATATTGATAGTTTGTAAAAACACATCAACTCTCCCTACCTCTTCTGTCATTTTTGAGTATTTAGAAAAGCTTGTTTAAATGTTTATTTTCTGTTTTAGGTTTTAACCACTTTTGTCATTTAAATATTAAGCACTTTCCCTTTTGATTAAACTTGCCATGGCTTTCTTTATTTCTACTTCTTTGTTCTTATCAATCCTTTCATCTTGTCTTTCTCTATTTCATCCATTCCCCAAAGTCTTTTGCTATCTGTGATTTGTATTTTTAAACACTAAGATAACCTTAGGGCATAACTTCTTTCATATCTATATTTTGCATACTTTGTGAGCCATAGAAAGCATCTTAGTGTGTTAGAACTGGAGGGAACCTTGAGAAGTCAACTCATCTATTTTCATGTTCACCATTTGGTCATTGTAACACTGTCTCACTGACTGTCAGCCTTCTACAGTTTGTAAAACTATTTCTGTGCAGCAAAGCCTTGAGCCTGGCTCAGTGCCCTACTTAGGGACATCATTCCACAGTACCACTTGATCCCTTCCAATACTAAATGAAATCTAATATTCTGTTATGCACACCATAAGCTGCTCAAATACATGAAGATTCCATGAGACTGTGTACAAGTGAATAAAAGTTTGATTTGATGAGGACCTCTGTCGTTCACAACCACTTTGCTATACAATTGTTCTCCCACCACTTAACAATAAAGATTTCTTGAGCCAATAAATGAACCAGGTTAAGATTGAGCCCTAAGCCAGGTGTGGAATCTAGAAACCTCTAAATTCTTTCTAAACCTCTAAATTCTTTTAGTGCTCTTTTCAGCTACACAGTAACCAAGAGAAGAAAGAGTTTGACAATCAGAGGAAAGTCTCCTTGTCCTAACCTGAGGCTGTAAAATGTAGTACATACTTCATATAATCGTATTACCTTAGAAGTGCAACATACTTCATAGTTTATAAAGCACTTTTATACATCTACAAATAAATACAGTGATGTAGAAGAAAAATACTAAAACATGTATCATCCACAGAGCAATGATGTGCCAGGTTTGATTACTAAGGAGCAGCAAAGTAAGCCCAGAACTGAAATTTCACATATTAAAGTGTGAACAGCAGCCAAGTCAGGGAACCTGCCGAGATCCAGGCAGGTCAGATTTCGCAGCTGACCTGTGTAAGAAATAAGCAAATGATGGAAAAAAGAAAAATTGATTTTATGACATTTAATTAAATTGAGGAGAGGCAGCTAGATTTTTTTCCTACAGAAGCAGTTACAGTTTATAAAAAAAAAAAGCCAGGTGATACATAAGTAGATGTATCTAGGCTCAGCTAGACACACAACTAGCAGTCTCAGCTTCCTTGACTCCCAGGCAAGCCAGAGGGTAGTTTTTATACCCTGCTCTAATTGCTCTTCTTGTCATTTCCTGAGGTTTTGCATTCAATCAGAGATTGGCTTGATCCAGAGGAAGGACAGGAAGTGAGAGGTACAGAACAGAAAACACTGCTGTAGAAATCATAAGAACTGAACTCCCAGGCTTTGATTTTTTCCAATAAACAGTTGTGTGAGGAACAGGGAACAAAATATCTTGGTTCTTTTTTTTCTTGGAGTAGGTATGTTAGAATTCTTCCTTTTAAATGTCATTATTCTGTGAACTGACAGAATAATCAAATTTGGGCACTGTTAGTTCATCTTATTATAGAATTCTTATCTAGTGATTTTGCCCCATTAAAATTTTCATAACATATTTTACCAAGATATAAACTCTGTTCTGAATATGGCCGTATGGTCCATGTTTTTTTTTCCCCCCAAGAATTACATCGATTCAGATATTCAGGACTCAATGAAGTTATTTTTTTTCAAAATCACATTTGAAGGAGAATGTGACCTATATTTAGAGTTCTGGAATGTACAGCACGATCAAGAAGTCTTCTTTTTGCACTCAAAGCATTCACTGCTCAAATGAGACATGGATTTATGGAAAAGACCATGTTTTATTAATTTTTCCTTTGTAGTAAAGAAATAATTTGGGGACATTAAAAAAACTTCAGGATAATAATGATAGAAATTTTAAATGTTCAGAGAAACAATATTGAAGAAAATACAGAAATGTTTGACACAAAGAAGACCTTTCAGTGTTTCTCACTAGTATGCAGAGCTTATAGCTGTCAAAATTTGCTTCTAGAAGAGATGTCCAGCACGGAGTCTGGAAGCCTTGCTGAATAATGTCCTTGATGGGTAGGAGCATCGGCTGAGAGCTACAAATGGGAAGGCCAGCGGCCATGCCTGTGCCTTATTACCACTTCAATAGCCTACTCAGCAGGAATTAACATGCAGTTTGAACTGAGTCTTTTCCCCCTTGGCCACAATACCCAGACTTTTCTTTTTGGATTTTTTACTTTCTCCCTGTAAATTTCATTAGATGAAAGGGATGTGCCAAGTGATACCCTTGATGGTCTAACAGCTTCTCTAGCTCAGGATGCATCCCTTGTGTGTGAGCACCTTTGGGGTAATCTCTAATTTGACATATAAAGATGTACATTTACGTAACGCTGCTCACTGTGATAGCTCTGAATACACCTCTCTCAGAACCAAATCCCTTATTTCACTCTGGGAAAACAAAAGACCTTAAAACATACACACATGTACACAGGCCATATAACTGACTCTCTTGGAAAAGATTTGTCTTGGCAATTTAGTGCAAAAGAGGGGTCTGATTCTGATTTCGTTGTTTACCACTGTTCGAGTGGTGATTTTTAAACAAAATGAACCCACAGTGACACTCAGTAAAATGTTCCTAATCATTAAAATATTTTGTTATTACCATATATTTAAATGTTCATCGTGAAGAGATTGATAGTTTATTATCTATGCTGGACCCTTGAATAGCAAGTAAATTAATAAGTTTTATAATAGTAACAACAATAATAAAATGATAATAATGAAACTTGAAATTACCTACCCAATTAGCTTAGTGGTTCCAAGTACCCTGCTTGGATGTAAACAATTTGGTTCCAAGAACCCAGGGGCATTCTACCTCTAAAATGTGAGATATGTCTCTAGTCCTTTTAATTAATTAATTAATTAATTAATTGAACCCAGGGGCATTCTACCCCTGAGCTATAGCCCCAGTCCTTTTATTTTTTTTTATTTTGAAATAGGGACTGGTTAAGTTGCTGAGGGCCTCTCTAAGTTGCTGAGGCTGGCTTTTAAACTGCAATCCTCCTGTCTTAGCCTCCCAAGTACTGGAATTACTGGTGTGTGCCACCACACCAGGCTTCCTTTTAATTTTTTTTATTTTGAACAGGGTCTTGTTAAATTGCTGAGGGTCTTGCTAAATTGCTGAGGCTGGCCTCAAACCTGTGATCCTCCTTGTCTCAGCCTCCCAAGTACTGGGATTATAGGCATGTGCCACCATACCCAGCTGTGCTTTCTTTTTATAAAAACTAAATATCTTATTTAGATAATCAGATACTCAACAAACTAAACTAATATTGCAAATAATACAGACATACAATTCATCTGCTTGCTAAACAAAACAAATAAGAGCTAATAGCTACTAATAAAACATTGTCTAAATAAAGAAATCAATATTGAAAGAATCAGTTTGTTGGCTATTGTAACTTATTTGCTGGTGAACTTTTATTACGTGTGTGTACAAATATGTACACATATGTGTATGCACATTCCTATTAAATTCATGAGTGTAGCTACATATTGTAGTAAAGCCTCAGTCATGCAGAATTTAAGGATTTCTTCCTCCCTGCAGCCCCACATCTTCTTCAGGACTAATGAAGTGGCCCCAGAGCACTTAGCAGAAAGAGACGATTGGTTAGAATCACTTAGGAGTAAGTAGTCTTGAAGCAAAGCAAGTTGTGATTGACAGACACTAATACTGCCCTGCATGCAGTTAGGGCCTTTCCGTCTATCAGAGGTCTTTCATAGATGTTATTCTGACTTGCTTATATCCTTGATCCTTTTCACATGAAGGACAAAACTTCCACAAAAACTGTCCGAAGTCGAAAGAAAGAAAAAAATGGAAGACAGACAGAAAGAAAGAAGTTTAACATAAGCAATAGCAGCAATTAAAAACAATCACTGAGTTCTTAAACAGTAGCCACCTGAGAGTAGAAATGAATGCCAGCTCTTGAGAAGAGTTCTGACAAGCCGGGCGTGGTGGCACACACTTGTAATCCCAGTACTTTGGGAGGCGGAGACCGGAGGATCCGGGTTCGCGGCCAACCTCAGCTCTCTCGTTCTCTCTCTCCCTGTCTCTCTCTCTCTCTCTCTCTCCTCTTAGTGAGGCCTCCGCAACTTCGTGAGACACGGTTTCAAAATAAAGTATAAAAAATAGGGCCGGGGGCGTAGCGCGGAGGTAGAACGCCCCTGCGTTCAATCCCCAGTACTGCAAAAAAAAAAAAAGAGTTCTGACAAGAAAAACACTACCTAAAATATTCTCAATATTATGAGGCATGACTAAAATATTATGAGGCATGACTAAGTTGTCTTTCTATAAAACAAACTGTAGACAAAGAGCTGATTGGTTGATACATAGATATGCAAATACATACACTATGGGATAACAATCAATACCAAAACATATTGTGTGGTTTAGAGAATATTTTCACATATCGTATCTCACTTTATATTAATGACAGCATGGTAAAGATATCAACTTAGATTTAGTAAACCTAGCCAGGCATGGTGGCTCATACATGTTATTCCAGTACTTGAGAGATTGGGATAGGAGGATCCCATGTTTAAGGCCAGCCTCAGCAACTTAGTAAGAACCTTAGAACTTAGCGAGACCCTGTTTCAAAATAAAATATAAAAGGCTTGGGTGCAGCTCAGAGGTAGAACTCAGAGGTAGAATTTTCCTGCATTCAATTCCCAGTACCAAAAAAAAAAATTAGTAAACCTACTTTGTAGGTGGGAAACATTTTTTGAATATTTCAAATAATGCTTAGTTATTTCAAATGACTTGTATAGTTAGAAAGTGGTAGACAAAGACTTTTTTCCACATCTATTGAAGAGAAAACTTTGGAAAATTTTACTTAACACTTATAAAAACAGCAGCTTTCAAAATGTATTGAATTGTGATAATTAACTCATTTTATAATTGAACCAGGGATAAACTTAATCAATTTTGAAACAGTAAAAAGTCATGATGCAATTTGAAATAAGTGAAACACATACTCGGTCTTTATATACTCACAACTTTATATACTCACAGGGTTGAACACAATGTGTTTGGTTCATATGTGGTTAATCTCAACAATTTGCCAAATAGAGCAAGCACAGCAATGGGCCAATGAGTTCTGGCAGATATGTTTTTGGGTCAAAAGGATGCTGATTTTTTGTGGTCATGATCAAACTCTACTGCGGCTGATGTGCAGAAACCATGAGTGGTAATATTTCCTTTATCAGAATTAAAAGAAAATCAACTGTGTTAGAAATAAGCACTGACTGTACAGTAAGCAGGGATTGCTTAACTAAAATCCAATAATTCCATTTATTCCTTGCCTGGTTTGCAGTAGGAAGAGAACTTTAAGTAGATGTTATAGAAGGAAAAAAGTGAAGGTAAATATTTGTGTGCTTAAGGTAATAGCTGAAAACTGCTTAAAATATGAAATTGTTGTTTTTCTGAGTTCAGGAACACCTCAGGTCATTAATAACAAACACTGTGTAACTTCCAGTTTTGTTTTTTCTATTATATACAATATTTAGTGGAAGGTAATTTGGAAATAAATGCTTATACTTTAAAAATAAGTTAAAAGATGTTGTATTATCTTCTTCAGCTTCTATTTAATTTATATGCACAAGAGTTTAATAAATGTTAAGGCCTGGCTTTTATGCTACAGAATTCTAAGGCACTAGACCCAAATTTTCCTTCCTATTCCAAGGATTTGTTTTGGTATCCTTCTTTCCTTCCATCCATTCAATTTATTTTTCCTTCATTCTTCATTACTTTCCTCCCTCCCCTTTCTCCTCCTCCACCTCTTCTTCCTTTCATAATTTTCTCAAAGATTCTTCAGTTGGACTAGGCAGCCTTAGACTTGCCTTACATTATTGTCTTTTTCTAAATATAGACTTTAAGCAAGTTGTTTAAACCCTCTGGATCTCAATTTTCCAAGGTATAAAATGAAGCTAATGCTTACCCATTTCTTAGGATTATTTTGGGAATCAGTTGAAATCATAAGTGTGTAAATATTCTACAATTTCCAAAGCATTGTGCAGCTTTTAGAACTGGATATCTTCTTATATAAAAATGGACAAAGTGCACTGTGCTAGGGGTAAGCCAGCAAGATGTGGATAATATAATTAAAAAGAACCCACAGCAGTTCTAGCTTCCAGATATGTCTTTGCCCTTGATCTGCCACTGACTACCTTGAATTAGAAATTTGAGCTCTGGTGTGTGGGAAACCCTGGATTATACCCTACCGTTTACAGCATCTCTCAAAATGTATGACAGTTTGAATGTCAGAAGCAGAAATTTTAAAACATTGTATTTCTATCTTGTGGACCAGAGATGCATTAAAATGAGGGTTCACTTTGTATATTTTACATGACCCTTTTGCCTTCTATAACCTTTCTTTATATTTTTATTTTCTTTTATTTCTTTAATTTCTTTCTATACTTTCCTTAATCTTTTAATTAGTATCCTTTCTTTTTCTTACACTTTATATCAAACAACTCCTTCAAAAATACATGTTTCTAAATGACATTTACTAGTGCAATTTTATAACCTTTACTTGTCAGGAAATCAACTGTAAATCTGATCATTCCATGAATATAAATATTATACTACTAAGAGCATACACTTTGAGTAATTTTTCATGTAATGTGGATAGATTAGGAGGGGCACACCTGTTTAGCCTCTGTGATAACCCAATGACTTTTTTTTTTTTGGTACTGGGGATTGAACCCAGGGGCATTCTACCACGGAGCTACACCCCCAGCCCTTTCAAAAGTTTTGTTTGTTTGTTTTAAAACAGGGTCTCACTACGTTGCTGAAAGTCTCACTTAGTTGCCAAGGCTGGTCTTAAACCTGCAATTCTCTTGCCAATGACATATTGCTTCTATGTAATGTGGAATATACATCTGAATGCAGAACATAGTTCTTACATGCCCCAAATTGTGATACAACCTGGGGTCATCATGATTTAGTATGATCATAATATAAATAACATATTATCTTCTTTAAACCTTCTTTCTGCCTTCCCCCAAGTACCTTACGGCTACTTACTCTCTAGACTTCTGATAAATCATTATTTTATCCCTGTAAACGCTAGCTTAATTTACTAGGAAATCTCCACTGTTTTCTTCCTTATGATTTGAAGCAACCAACGTTAGCCAGTTGGTATGGAATACTACTTGATATGCATTTGACATCGACAGCTTCTCATGGCTCCAGCAGACTGTTACTGCATCATGGCTTCTGTTCGCTCGCCAGCTGCTCCTCCTGCTTGAAATACTCGGCAGTTGAGGAGGGAATGTTCACGTCCAACCTCTGGTGGATTGCAGCTGTGATCTGTGAGCTCATTGTTCTCCTCTGTGAAGCTGGTTATGGCCTTCACACTATGCCTATTAATTAGAACATATGAGCACTTACTGGCACTTTATGAGAATTTAACAATAGATATTGAATATTAAATGTGGGATTGCAACAATATGCAATAGTGCAAAAGAACTAAAAGGACAGACATGGGGAGCACATTTTCAGCTGTGATTTAAAGGAAACCCCCAAAGAAAAGATTTTTATAGCCTTATTAGGCAACCTACATAAATAAAAAGTGGTGCAATTCTGAGAGGAAAAAGGAATAAAATTAATTTCTATAATGGAATCGAAGGGTGAGACCAGTAAACATTATTATTAGAAATGTGCGACTCAGTTTGTAATCCTAATGGATCAAGATTATAATACGAATTCATAATGGGATTGGCAAGGTTGGCAAGGGCCTGACAAGTTTTTCCGTACATTTTCTAACAATAAAACATCGCTCAAACTTTGAAGTTCTTAGGACCCTAGTGTGCAGCAGGTAGAAAACATAATGTGCAGTTAGTAGAGTGACTCTAGTAGAACTGTATCATGAATATATAGTTTATATATGGCAATTTATCTGGAACCTTGCAGAATTCTATTGGGTAGAAGAAATTGAGTTTTGATAAACATACTGTTCTCTAAACCCAGAGGTTTAATCTGAACCTTAACAGTGGCCCAGCAGTCCATGAAATATTGATAATGTTTTTCTAAGTATATACATTATTTACTGAACAGTCTATAAAGTATTTACGTTGTTTTTCTAAATACAGTATACATTATTTACATTCCACTGTACTTTTTTTCCTGATTCAGGTAGAATAGAATGCTTGGAAATCACTCTATCTGAAGAGGTTCAATGGGGAATTGCAGTGGGGGTGTGGCACAATATTCAATATCACCCTTTGCCCCTATTCTGGTTACCAACTTACCATGGAGTTTTCCCCTCTCTTGGAGATCTTAGAAAAAATTATATCACATGGGAATAATGCTGTAAGCCTACCTAAACTGGCAGCACATGGTTCATATACCTTTGTAGAACACGATTGTGTAACTTCTCAGTTTTAATAAATGTTTGTTCTCTCTTACCCAAACCATGAATTATATGTCTAGCCTTCCTTGAAATCTCTTTTAGATATTTAATACTAAGCATTAGTAATTTTAATCAAATAAAGTATATCTCTACATAGCTTTTTTGTTCCTTGTATTTCCCAGGACTACTAGGTAATAGCAGTAATTCTATGGTGAAAGTTATAATTTAATAACTTGCTTATGTATGGACACACACTCATAAACATACAAGTATTGAATGTAATTTAAAATATACTTATTGTATACTTTTTAAAATGTTATATAAATAATGATTAGTTTTAAGTATTCTATGAAATGCTATAATTTGAGAGCTTTTGGGATTATATAGTCTTTTCTGAATCCTTACAACTAAATCAGTACCTGTAAGTCTAAAATAACCCTTTGAATGAGGCTTCAGAAGAGAGAAAGTGGGAGCTTGGGCCATTTTGAATGTAATGCCACAGCCAGAATGCTCTAGGCCACTCTGATGTTTTTTCATGAGAGGAAATTTCAGGAAAAAAAAAAATTCTCCATTTGAGTCTACTTGGAAGAAGGAGCTTGAAACCAGTAGGCACATGCAAAACAAGTCAGACTAATTAGGCGGTCAGGAAGGACACAGTAGAACCACACAAACTAGTAAGTCAGTCAAGTAATTATTTTTTCTAAATTTTAGTATTTAATTCCAAGATAAAATCATTGAAATGATAAGGACTAATCTTCTAGTGAAATGGTTAAATCTCTCGTAGCCTGCAGATTGATTTTCTTCAGTCATTTTTCTAGAAAACTAACATATTTCAGTTCAATTTGTATGACTTGAAAAGATATACGATAACTACGTTTAATCCTTGGGATGGAGTAATCTAACAAGATAGATCTGTGTAGAACTCTGCTGCATTTGTGCAAAGTTCAATATGTAACTCATGTGTACATATTTTGTCTTTTCTTACCCTCATAAATAGGGGTGAGAAGTAAGCTTGGTATATCTCTCTCAAGCCTTTTAATGTTTGTTATGGTTTGGACTTGAAATGTCTACCAAAAGGCTCATGTGTTAAAAGCATGGCTCCCGATAAAGCCAGGTTCAGAGGTGGGGTTTTTAAGAGATTATTGGATCATGAGGGCTCTAACCTCATCAGTGGATTAATCCATTTGGTGGATTATTCGTTTGAATGGGTGGTAGCTGGGGCATGGCTGAGGTAGACCACCGAGGGCACGGTCTTGGGGACTATATCTGTCCTCGTCTCTCTCTGTCTCTCTCTCTCTCCCTTTCTCCCCCTGCTTCCTGGCTGCCATGAGCCGAACAGCTTTCCTCTGCTGTGTCCTTCCACCATGATATTCTGCCCCCCACCCCCTGCAGCACCAAAAGGATGGAGCGCTCTGACCATGGACTGAATCTCTGAAACCACAAGCCAAAAAAAAAAAAAACTTTCCTCCTCCAAGTTGTTTTGTGAGATATTTCAATCACAGTAACGAAAAGCTGACCAACACAACTTCTTCACTTCTACGTGGAGCTCCTTGAACTCAGTCACTATCAGGAATTCCATCTACACCTCAGATCAACTGATGTTTATTCCCACCAAACCCAGTGAAATGATGACATGATACCAGGTTGTCTTCCTTTTCATATCCAGGCCCATTAGTCAATCTCAAATTTTAATTACAAGATACAAAAGGTTAGCTAAACATATTTACTACTGGGTTTAGAAGAAACAAAGAAGAAAGCTGAAAAATTAACTAAAATGATCATTGCTCAAATTTTCAACAAATAGACCTAAAATCTTAGGGCCTTCCCCAGTAAGTCCACCTATCTGGGTTGCTCCCCAACTCCTTCCTATCCCTCTCACTTCCTTGTGGGTAGATTCAAGTTACTTTTCTCATAAATTTCAATAATCAGCTTTCAAAGCTTCACATGAAACCATATTATGAAGTAGTATTAATAGAAGTTTCTGTGGAATAGTTGTATAGTTTTGAGTAGAATATAGACTGTTGGAAGAAATGATAATAAATGATCACATTTTAATTTGCTTAAGAATCATCTGTTGCCAGGCACAGTGGCACATGTCTGTAAACCCAGCACTTGAGAGACTGCAACATGAAGATCACAGGTTCAAGGCCAACTTCAGCCACTGGGCGAGACCCTCAACAATTTAGCAAGACCCTGTAAAATAAAAATTAATAAATAAAAATGGTTGGGGCTGTAGCTTAGAAGTAGAATGCCTCTGGGTTCAATCCTCATAACAATAAATAAATAAATAAATAAATAAATAAATAAATAAAGTATCACTTGTGCCATATTCTCGGGCCTCATCAGGGAGGAAATAGATTGCATAGATGATTCTGGTATAAATGACTTTGGGTGCAGTTCAGAATATGCAAATATTCCTGGTAATTCTCATTCAGATTGTCAAGGGCTTGAAACACTAGAAAATACAAATATGTAACTGAGGTTATGGAGATTAAGTTAGAAGTTAGAACCTACAAAAATAATCTGTGATTCTGAAAATTATTGCCAACTAATAGCAGTAAAATAGATTTTGTGCCCTAAAAGACCAATAAATAGCAGGTATCTTGGGAATAGAACTAGAAGAAAATAATACTTAGCAGAGTGTGGGGGTACATGCCTATAATCCCAGTACATGGGAGGCTGAAACAGGAGTATCACAGGTTTGAGGCCAGTCTCAACAACTTGGTAAAACCCTCAGCAACTTGGGAAGACCCTGGAGGTCTAGCTCAGAGGTAGAATGTTCCGGGGTTCAATTCCCAGTACCAAAAAAAAAAAAACACCCCAAACCAAAACAAACAAACAAAAAAACTCCCACTAAAATTCTGTCACAAATTCTCATGAATAAGATATTTCCCAGGGGGTGAGAGGAAGGGGTAATAGGGGTACTTTTGGTTTAATGGTTATAGAATTTGCAAGACGAAAAGTGTTCTAGAGATTTATTACACAACAATGTGAATGTACTTAATGTTTTTGTACTGTAAACTCAATTGTAAAGATGAAAAATTATGTGCTATGTATATTTTACCTCATTTGAAATTTAAAAAGTAAAAACTGTAGTGCATATGATCAGCACTGTTCACACTACAGATCAGTATGTCTCAAAAACCCATCACAGGTATAGAAAATAAAATCAGACCAAGGCAAAGAAAAAATAAAAAAATAATGTGAAATAAAAACAAACTAAAACCAACAGAAGAAACAAATAAAGATTCAGAAAGTTGATATGACCAATATTTTCTAGATCTTGAAACTTGGAGTAGAATGATCATCAGTTTACCCACTTAGAATTTAGACAGCAGAGAGTGAAATAATATATACATGTTGTATTTAGATCTGATAGAAAATTTGTAATCTACACCAATAACAGTGGGGCTAGCCACATTGTAGTATATGGACAAAATGACAAAGAATAGCTGAAAAACAGTTTATTATTATCATCAAGAAATAAAAAAGGACAGCAAATATAAGGTCAACAAATACAGGTCTCTGCTGTTATCCCTCACGGGTTATCTGAGCAAATTGAAGAATAGAATGGCACAGTGTCTGCCCCCAGAGTGAGAATAAATTAGCAAGAGGATATATCCTACACCTATCTAGCCTGATCTTTCAAATTTGGTTTATATAATCAGCCAGACTTGCTAGCTACTATGTATCTGTTATCAATTATCCATTTGCATGCCTGTAATCCCAGTACTTGGAAGGCTGAGATAGGAGGAACCCAGGTTTAAGACCAGTACGAGACCCTGTTTGAAACAAAACATAAAATAGGGCTGGGGGTGTTGCTCAGAGGTAGAACGCCCCTGGGTTCAACCCCCAGTACCAAAAAAAAAAAAAAAGTAAAACACATTTGATTAAGGTCCCACAGATGCTGTGTATAGAGGCTGAGATCTCCCAATGGAGATTTTTCAAAAACTAAAATTGAAGGTGTGAACAACTTGACACTAACAAACTTGCAAACCTGAATAGAAATGGGTAGTATTTAAAAGAAAATCATAAATCAATAAACTTTTATAGAATAATAATTTGAAAACTGGAATGAACTAATAACAAAATTAGATAAGCTAAAATATCTATTCCAAATCTGGTTCTGATAACCCAGTAATTTATTCTTCCCTTTGGATCTCTTTTAAATACTTTAAGTTCATATATACATCTTTGAATTTTCCTCTCTCCTATTTTATTTACTTTATATATTAGAACAGTGTATTTGTTCCATATTATCTAGTATTTATCTTTGGAAATGAAAGGTATAAAATTTCAAATTAGCTCAGTCCACCATAGTGCTCTCAGACATTAAATATATTTTTTGTTTTAGGATTTCTAAAAGACTTTAATTTTCTTAATCTATAATAGGATTCTTATATATTGTTTGTGCTAAATAAGTACATTTTACCACAGATCCCTTATTTTTGGACTATTCTAAGCTGCCAACATGATATTATGTAACTTATTTAAGAAATACTTGTATAGGCTTTTCTATGTCCCAGATTTCTCAAAATGTATTTTGTGCAGCATCATTCCAGTAGAACTGATTTTAAAAAGAACAGTGTCAATGGTGTGAATGCAACCTATCTTCCTTAGAGATTCATGATGCATATCAGTATACTTTAGGCTACCGGATGTCTTCCAGTGAAGAAACCTTTTTACTTTTGTTCTCATTCATTTACTTATCTAAGGAATTCCCCATTTTTGTGAATGACCATTGTGTAGAAATACTGTGTAGAGGCCGGGCGTGGTGGCGCACGCTTGTAATCCCAGTACTTTGGGAGGCGGAGACCGGAGGATCAGGGTTCGCGGCCAGCCTCAGAGTGCCCGCTCTCTCTCTCTCTCTCTCTCTCTCTCTCTCTCTCTC